>CAODLS012034022.1:0-30190 GCA_948243855.1 Flueggea neowawraea
TGACTGAACTTATAAATTTTCTAATAGGTGGACTACTTGCCACTTGATAACTTCCTAACTGACTATCTGATGTGGACTACTGTTGTCTGACCTGTGTGTCCAGTCGGACACACAATGTTACCACCAACCCTGATAACTAGGCCTTTACTGATCAATAGTATATTAAAGGCTACGTTACCTCGTAGCATAGGTGTCTCGCGTCAACACAGATTATACAGATCAATTCTTAGTGAAAATCATATAGAACAGAAGATAGTGAATACTGATCAAAGTTGTTAAATAAATATATTCTAATCAGTCAAACAAGCATACCAAACGGAGGAATAATAACAAAAAGTACTACTGATCACATATTCTCAAAATGATCTAAACAGATACATTATTAAACAAACAAATAGACACAATTGACATTTATCTACAGAGGCCATTACAGATCATAGTGTAATATATAATATATTGTATATTATTTAGAGTACAATTAACTTATGCCAAATCATATGCACTGATTACTAACAGGCATGCAAAACAGGTGATTACTTACAAAATTATAATCAATCTCAAATCAGACCATACAGAAAATTACTTAGTCAATAAGCATACAAAATAGACATATAATACCGATCATATTATGCAATATTCAAAGTTCACATTCTCTTATCAAAAATATTTTAAGCAGACAAGCATACGAAGTAGACGAACAATTACTACAGATATTGTTAAGCATAGCTTAACATACCACGTACATGTTCTTATCCCATATTTCACATAACATATTTTAGGATTTACTGATCATTTAATTAGTTCAGATTACATGGAAAAGTCGGAGAACAATAAAAACTAGATAAGTTTAGAAAACACAGCCTATATGTCATAATGGTATTTAACTCACCTGGACGTCGAACCAAATAATCCTGTCATGTACCACTGGTGGATAGCTGGTCACCTCGAATATTGAACAAAGTTGAAAGCAAACAAGTCATAATGGAATCAAATACAATATTGTGGCACTACTGAATACGCATGGAATGCAAATGCAAACCCAAACCCCCAACGACGTCGAAAATCTTATTGCGATCGAATACCTAACATTCCCTTTGAAAATTGGACGTTTTGTAAAATTTCAACTTAGTCCCTTAGCTTATACCAAATTACACTTTAATCTGAAGATCATGGTGAATTACAATTCACTCATTAAACTTTTTAGAATTTACCAATCAGTCCTCTAAATATTTCATATTCACATTCAGAGCCCCAAACAAAAGGATTTTACACTCTAGCCAAAAACACCACAAATTCATCCAAATCGAGATAAACCATTTCAAATCCCCTAAATCATCTCCAAACAAGTTCAATCATATGAATCATCCTCTAATTTCATCAATATAACAACTCAACATCAAAATCCCTAACAATCTTTTTCCACCCAAACCCTAACTGTCTCCAATCAACTCCAATCTTCAATCCCAACTTAAACCCATACAAATATAAGTTCATTCCACCAATATCTAACAAAAACCCACTCAAATCTAACCAAAATTCGTTCAAAATCAAAACCCTAAGAAACCCAACATAAATCACCATATTCTAGCTTAGAAGAATAAAACCCAAATGATTTTGTATGGAATGGAAGTAAAGAAATGAGTATAATGAGTGTCCTTACCTCAAAAAATCTCAAGAAACCAATGAGAGGCAAAGAGAGATGAAGACGAATGGTTATGGAGCGAAAAAGAACGTTTGGAGCAGTGTAAGGCCGAACAAAGTCAAATAAAGGGATATATATAGACCCATTGCCCAAAACGTACCATTTCAATAAATGTCATAGCTCACTCAAGTAACACTTTTAGTTACTCAAGTGAATTTTTTTCCTAGGGGATGTTCTAGAAGCATGACTTACTCGAGTAACTAAATAGCTTACTCGAGTGAGCCGAGTGCCATTTCGTTCGAGTAACAACAAGAGTTTACTCAAGTTATCCACGACCTATTCCACTCGAGTAACATATATTGTTTACTGGAGCAACTCATTGTTCCAAAAGCTTAAGAATGACTTCATCACTCAAGTAACATGCCATTCACTCGAGAAATCTTACACTTAAACCCAAATAAACTTGAAATTACCCTGATCACTATCCCAAAACACAAACATCTAATTAGAAATCGAGCAAGCTGTTACAGGTTTGTCTCAGGGAAAAGGTCCACCCAAGGCATGCCTTTGTCCCTCTGGATTTAGATAATAAGAATTTTTCCTACGTGTGCCCCCAAGCTTACTTGGTGATTCTCTGGTTTGTACGCAGCAGGTTGGTTCAGGGGACTCGTATATGTCTGTAACTTTAGAGGGGCCTTTCCATTTGTTTGGCGGCTATATTCACTAAAATTTTTTTAGGCCTCGTCCCGCATGTGAGGTGGCTAGTACACCACCCCAGCCATCCTTTCATTTGTTTGTGTTTTCCTGAGTGTCCACGTTGGGGGATTCCCCTTGAGCTCTTTTGTGGAGATGTTGAAATCCTCTTACCTCTTGCTATTTCTGCTCAACTTGAGAACCTATCCTACTGTGGCACCCAATTGGTTTATTGACCAGTTTATTGTTTGAGTAAGTTGGTCAATTTGTCTCTCACTTGTTTGTTGAATGATGAAGGAAAGTGGTTGTGTCACTTCCCTACCCAAACTTTCTTGCAATAGTCATGTCATTGTCACTCTCCAATCCCTCGTGCAGTCATGTCCTCCAAACATAGTGAATAGCCAAGTCGATGAGAATAGTGGGTTAGGGTGCCCTTTAGGCATGGATATCGCTTCTTCGTAGTCTTTTAGATCTAGCAGGTTCTTCTCTTCATGACTAGCCGTTGCAACGACCCTTTCCTTTGTGCCTCCAGTGTTGGAATCTAAAATGTCAGTTTCTTTTCGACTCCACAATTTCATTGTCGTGCGTGTGTCCATCCGATTATGTGCCAAAGATTGCCCTATTTTCCCACCAAGGAAAACAACGCTGCCTTTTAAAGCATGCCAAAGAATTTAAAATTTTTCCAAACTGAAGTGGATCGGTCCTGAATTTAATCAAATGATTGTAAATAAATAAAGGAACAAAATTTATTGGGAAATTGACTTCATCACTCAAGTAACATGCCATTCACTAGAGAAATCTTACACTTTAACCCAAATAAACTTGAAATTACTCTGATCACTATCCCGAAACACAAACATCTAATTGGAAATCAAGCAAGCTGTTACATGTTTGTCTCAGGGAAAGGTCTACCCAAGGCAAGCCTTTGTCCCTCTGGATTCAGATAATCAGAATTTTTCCTACGGGTGCCCCCAAGCTTACGTGGTGACTCTGTGGTTTGTACACAACAAGTTGGTTAAGAGGACTCGTATATGTCTGTAACTTTAGAGGGGCCTTTCCATTTGTTTGGCGGCTATCTTCACTAAAAGATTTTTAGGCCTCCTAATTCATATGAAGTGGCTAGTACACCACCCCCGCCTGCCTTTCATTTTTTTGTGTTTTCCTGAGTGTCCACGTTGGGGGATTTCCCTTGAGCTCTTTTGTGGAGATGTTTAAATCCTCTTCCCTCTTGCTATTTCTGCTCAACTTGAGAACCCATGCTACTGTGGCACCCAATTGGTTTATTGATCGGTTTATTGTTTGGGTAAGTTGTTCAATCTGTCTCTCACTAGTTTGTTGAATGATGAAGGAAAGTGGTTGTGTCACTTCCCTACCCAAACTTTCTTGAAATATTCCTGTCATTGTCACTCTCCAATCCCTCGTGCAGTCATGTCCTCCAAACAGAGTGAATAGCCAAGTCAATGAGAACATTGGGTTAGGGTGCCTTTTAGGCATGGACATCGCTTCTTTGTAGTCTTTTAGATCTAGCATGTTCTTCTCTTCATCACTAGTCGTTGCAACGGCCCTTTCCTTTGTGCCTTCAGTGTTGGAATCGGAAATGTCAGTTTCTTTTCCACTCCACAATTTCATTGTCGTGCGTGTGTCCAGCCGATTATGTGCCAAAGATTGTTGCCCTATTTTCCCTCCAAGGAAAACAACGTTGCCCTTTAAAGCATGCCAGAGAATTTAAAATTTTTCCAAACTGAAGTGGATCGGTCCTGACTTTAATCAAATGATTGTAAATAAATATTGGAAAAAATGTATTGGGAAATTGATTTCTCAATTCTTGATAAATGATTCATGAGAACACGATGATGAAAACAAGAAAACCAAATAGACACAAGCTAAAAATGAAAAAAAAAAAAAGGAAACTTGGCATCTAAAGGTGTGTAATGTAATGTAAGTGTTCCCCAGACTTTCCAAAAACGAAGTTATATATACTGCTACATCTTGTTGATAAGACTTCCTTCTTGACTAAAATTCCAAATCTCTATGTCTTCCCTTACTAGATCACCTCTACAGCCTATACAGACTGGTAACTCCCTCAAGAAATTTGCCCCAATTCCCTCGGCTAAATGAACTGCATCCTGAAATGGTTATATGAAATTTCACAACTCCTGGCAGAGCTCAACTTCTATCATCTAATATGGACTAGGATCTCTCTCAGCCTACGCTCACTCCCGCCATTAAGGCTAGACTCAATCCTTTTTATAGACTCAACTCGGCCCATTGGCCCGACAAATTTTTTGCTGTAAACAATATCATTTCGCATAATAACTTTTTTTTTTAACTTCCATGCATATACTCATAATCCCATATCATTGTCCTTTTTCAAAAGCTGACATGTAGATTTGTTGAAACCTTCTATAATTGAAATGTAATATGCGACCAAGGTGTGCTTCAACTTATATATAATTCATTAAATCCTTTTACTGCTCCTCGGCATTAATTTTTGCTCCACCAAGTAAACCCAATTGTATTACTAGAAAATTCAAAAGTCGATTTTCCAAACTATATCTCCAATTTACCAAACTTTTGTTTTAGAAAGAAAATTCTTTTTTTTTTCTTTTAAAAAGAAAAGTTGGGACGTAGAAGTTTTGGGGTAGCACGCAAATATGACGCATGTGTTGTATATTTGCTTCCATTGAAGAAACGCAAGTCTGTCATGAACATTGATGCTGATATGCTTCTTTCCTCCAATGGTTTTTCTTGGAAGAGATTATGTTTTCTTGGCAAGGAAGGCTTCGGTTCTGTGGATATTGCTATGACGACACTGGTTAGTCAAGTAACTCATCGTCTCCCCTCTCAGATTGTAGTGAAGTCTGCCATCATGAGTAAGTCTTTCCCTCTTCAGTATGAGAAACAAGTTCCTTGTGAACTCAATGAAAGTGCTTACTTGGCACATTGTTACGGTGATGAATTAACCGAGACTAGTAATGGCCACAAGATTAATGAAATTGATGTAGCAAAAGCTATAAAATAAAAGGGATAAACAGTTAAGTCCATTGATTCGCACACGAACACGGAAAACAACTCTTCTACAACCTGTTGATTCTACAAATACTCAGGAAATAGGCAACCAAAACTCAAAGGTTTGGGAAAAAGTCTCAGAAATATTACTGAATAATCAAAAGCTGAGTAGCAAAGTCAACACAATAGGGTTTAAACCCGAAATTACAACCAAAGATGGGAAAAGACAAAAATACCCTCAATAAATTGTTTCGGGGCTCCGAGAAAGGGTCTAAATGTCATTTTTTGGGCCCAAAAACTTGGATTTATGGGTGTAACCATAACAAACTGTAGGGGATCAAAAAGAGCTTCGATTTGATATGTTGTGCGTCCCGTAAATCTTCCCGGATCAAAAACTATGGCCCCCTAAAAGTTCTGTCGTATTTCGTCGTATCCAAGCCTACCAAATAATCTAATGCTTTCTGATTTGCATCAGAAATGAAGCTTGTAATTAATATTCCCTTCTTATATTCATGATTTAATGTTCACTAGCAAGAATGATGAATTTAAAGACTGAGAGGAGCTGGACAATATGTGAGATTTAATAGTTGTTGCTGAAACATTAATTAGGGAAAACATTATAATGAAATGTTAGTGTTAGAAATCAGTTCAACGTTCATTTTTCTAGTCTTATGCAAGAAAATAAAAAGAGAATATTAATTAGGCAGCAGCAGAGAGGAAAAGGAATGTTAATATGTTTCTCTCTTCCAAGATTAATATGTTTCTCCTCTATCTATGTCAATTATTATCAATTGATCACATCACAATTACAATTCCAAAAGAATGTTATTACTTTGCCCAGGACTTTGTTTAACTTTTGGAATTTAACAGCCAGCAGAGAGGAAAAGGAAAAATGATAATGATGATCTAACCAGCTCAATCCTCACCATGATCGGTTTATGAAAAGGAACTTCATGGCCTGCTCCTCTCACTACCACAAATGTAATGTAAGTACGACATATTCTTGGGTCCATCCACCGACCTGGTTCACCATATACGTTATTTCGCGCATACCCTCTCAAGAATAATAAGCTTCATATATAAAACATGAATCCAATTTCCATGAGCTCATAAGCAGAAAGTGGTGTTTGATATGCAAATCTCTATGAGAATATTTTACATGCGTCGTCGTACCAGATATGCAGACGCGATCTTACTGTTGGGAGCTTGAGAGTAGGAGAGACTACTGTCCTTTAACCATCTATGAGCACCTATGTTATACCTAGTGGAAGTAAATGGAATGATTGCATTAGTATCACCACTATCATACCATCATGAGGTTGCAGAAGCTCCTATTGCTCTAATAATAGGACATCATGTGTGGCTATCCTAATGTTTGGGTGATGTATAAAAATGGGCAACAAAATAAAAAACAATTTCTACAATAAAACATTAATTGAAAAATTTACCAAAAATGGAAACATGAATAAAACATTCACAATACAACAGTTTGACCGCGTGTTGACCACACATTGACCTTACTTTAACCAAACCATTTAAGCCAATAAGAAAGAGTACAACTAAAGTACAATTTGAGTACATAGTACAACTCCAGTACATGTGGAATACAACCCGAGTACATAGTAATGTTATGAAGGCTCTGTTGACCAACAAAGACCGAGTACATGTGGAGTAAAATCCTAATACAGACTAGTGTTAGTGAAGACTCTTTTGACTACTATAACCGAGTACATGTAGAGAATAACACGAGTGTACTTAGTATAACAACAAAACTAAAACTCTTTTGACTAATATAACCGAGTACATGTGGAGTACACAACGAGTACAAACAACAAAAAAAAGATAGTACAAAAGCCATTTCATAATTTATTGCCATGGAAATGCAATGAAACTTCAAGCCCTCGTTGCCATATTAAATAAAAATTCACACCTTAAATTTCAACCAACATTTGTTGTGTGCAATCATTATTTCTCTCTTTCAAGAATCAATTTGAGTCCTTTTTTCAAGATTCTATTTTCTTCTTTTACAGGGACATGTGTATACTTTGACCCCAACCAATTTAAAGAAATTAATGGTGTTGTTGCAGCACTAGTCCACTGAGGCCAGTAACTTGTACCAGAGCTTCTTTCCAGCAATTCACCATGACAATTTCTTCTTCGAATTCCTTAACAAGAACATCAAAAGCTTCATCAAAACTTCCAGTATATTCAGAGACGTGACATGGATTGACATGATAGAAAGCCGGCAACACCTTGTGTTTGAATTCTCTGTTGAGATCTAGAATTTCAACAAGCTCATCGAGGCACCATCTGGAAGACTCAACTATTTGATGAGGACGACAACAATGAACGAAGATCTGGAGGCGATGATGCTGAGGATGATGACGAACAAAATCAGGTAGAGAACTTAGAGAGATAGAAGTGAGCCAAGAGTGTTAAAGAGAGGAGAGAGAAACTGAAGATGTGTGAAACAGAAAAAAGAGAGGAGAGAGAGAGAGAAGTGAGGGGAGAGTTTGAAGAGATACAATCTGAATATAATTGTTGTGTTTGTGATTATAGTAGCAAATATATAATGCCTTCCTATTATATATGTGAAATTAAAAAAAATATGGGGTGTAATTTCCTCCTAATATTTTGCTATGTAAACTTATTATTTTAGTATGAAATTTAAAACTCCTTATATATCTAACTTTACATACCAAAATAATATATTATTTTTTAGTTTATATTAAATGGTCTTTTTTAACATCATAAAGGAGGATTTCTAATTATAATAAAGTTTATGTACTATATAGGCATATCTTTATTTACTACTTTAATATCCATGTAAATTAAAAAGCCCTAATTTTATTTTAACGTAATAAGTAGAGTATTGTCCATAATTTAAATTTCTTTTCACTTTGTTTGCAATGTACATTATTCTTTATCAAATTAAATTCATATATTGATCATTTAATGTCGTTAGTTATTGGGTAAGAACTTTCATTATGTTACCAATATATAATTGTATTTTCACTTAAAATACTAATTAAGTATAATTTAATTCTCAATTTTTATTTTTTTTATTATTAGATCATTAATGGATTCAAAAATTCAAGAGTAAATGTCATTAGAGGTTTTAACTATGGTCAATATGAATATGAAGGGAAAAAAGAATTTTTAGTTGAAGAATATTTTTATGATATTACACAACATTTAAGTGATCTACTTAATTAAATTTGTTTTGTCGATTGTGTTAAAAAAAACCCTAATTAAACCCTAATCAACTCTTCACGAACACCATTTATTCTGTGCTCCTTTCTATGATCTACCTAATTAAACCCTAATCAACTTTACACAAACACCATTTATTTACCTTTTTTTTAAAAATGATAGTGGCTATCTTTTCATGTGCCATAGGCAACCACTTTTCTTCTTGATTGTCTTCTTGCGTTTTATATATTATTTATACTAACATCTTCTTCATTCACAACAAAATAAATAACGTGTAACTTTATCTAAGGTTTGTATATTATTTCATAGCTTTTTAATTTGAGGGTTTTGGTTGTTTTAATTTCTTGTTCTTCTTAGATATTTGAGCGTACAAATTTCTTTTTATTACTTTTGTTTATATTTTTCACTAATGTTTATGTTTTTATATATGTAGTCGATTTTAGTACCAATGCATAAAAGCAGTAACAATCACAGCAGCAATAACAATAATAATACATCACATCCAGCATGCGCTGCGTGTAAGCATCAAAGGAAGAAGTGCGGGGCAGACTGCGTAATAGCGCCATATTTTCCGGCCGAAAGGTCCCGGGAATTCCAGGCAGTGCACAAGCTTTTTGGTGTCAGTAACGTGTCCAAAATCATCAGAAGTTTACACAAAGATCAACGAAAGCAAGCCGTGGATTCACTGATATGGGAAGCATTCTGCAGACAAAACGACCCTGTTTTAGGTCCTTTAGGAGAGTTCAAGAGAGTAGAAGAACAACTCATATTGTTCAAAGCACAAAGCACTCAAATACTAAGCCAAAACATGAACCCAAAACAACTGGTGCAGTTCCCAGTACAAGCACGAATGATGCCGAAGGCAATGCCAGGAGTAATAGTGTGGGATAATGGAAATAATGTGGGTAACGACATTAACAATAAAGGAGATGTTGGAGCCAATAATAATGTGGTAAATTATGGTATTGATAATGGGATTATTGATTCAATCCCATATAGCTATCCTTTACATTTTATGCAACAAGTAGCTTCAGAGAAGCCAAAGGTGAAACAAGAAAAAAATGTTCATCCTCTTCTTGTTTCACAGCAACAGCAGCAACAACTTCAGCAGGATGATGTGGTCATTGACTATGATCAAGATCAATACTACCTTCCAGGTAACTCTATATGAATAGTTTAGTTGTCGTTTCAAACCCGATTAACCACTTCAAAGCTGATAGAATCTTCATTGATAAAAAGGATTTTAAGGATTGACTCAGTCGCATGACCAACTCTCTGTCACATATCAAATTACATTTCTCTAAGAGCAGAAATAAAGATCGCATATTATAGCAACAACCGAGGAAACATGCTTCATGAATATGAATGGATGTTTTCTTTTTCGTGGTGCGTGGAATGGATGTTTTCTGAAGCTTGAAAATTAATCCCAAAGGTAGCCACACTGAGTTTTTAGCTTATTTATTTATTTATTTAGAGATGCAACAACTACCGCAACCTCTGCATTAAGTTCATTTAACCACTAAGATCATGGAATCCTACTTAAGTTGTCAACTCCAATGATTAAGAAAAACTTAGAAATGATAAGAAACAAGCTGGCAATGAAAAACAAAATGCAACATCCATAGCTAGGCTAAGGATGCTGCCATCAGGATGTGCAGAAGGAATGAAGAAGACATAATCTTGAATTCCAGGAAGCAAAGATAGGAGGGGAAAATATTTTTGAAATAGTTTCTCACTGCAAAAGTACTAAATGGTAAAAGCTAAATGCCTGCTGCTCATAGAATTAAATCCAAAATTTAAAAGCTAAGACCAAATAAACACTAAACCAACTACATTAATTTCTTAGGCATGCAAAAATTAAAAACTGATAACTAATTACATTAGTCAAATGTCCATCATTTCTCTGCAAGTAATGATGACTGCTCTAGTTAATATATTCTAATCATTTTTTTAATATGCATATTACAACATTAAAAGATACTTATTGTGAAAATGAGAGAGTAAAGTAATCTAATATGCTATTTTGATATACAATGAAATATAATTTGTGTATTGAAAGAAGCGTGGCAAAGAGATATGGTGGTTTTTGAATACTATTTGGATACCAAAATAAAACTACGTATATCTAGTTACATATCGATTGAATGCAGACTGAAATTTGATTTAATATCATTCAAATTGTCGGTGTACCAAAAGAACATCTATGAATAACTATTCCAATTTTCAAAGTATACAAATTAAAAATCACTTGAATACTAATTAAAAACATATTAAATATTAACTGAATACCATTTTAAAACTAATTGAATATCATTAAGGTTATTCTAATTTTTAATGGATGCACATTGAAGACCACTTGACAACTAGTTAATAGTTCATTAAATACCAATTTAATACTATTTTAAAATTGATTGAATATCGTTTATACAATTCTGATTTTCAATACGAATTGAAAATAATTTGAATATTAATTAAAAACAGATCAAATATCAGTTGACTACTATTTGAAAATTAGTTGGATATCATTTATACAGTTCTAGAATTTAATATGAATTGAAAAACACTTGAATATTAATTGAAAATAGTTTAAATACCACCTAGATACTATTTAAAAACTGTTTGTATATTATTAAGACAACTCTAATTTTTAATGGATTTATATTCAAAATTACTTGAAGATTAGTTCGATGCAGATTAAATACCAATAGAATAATATTTGAAAACTGATTAAATATGATTAAGAAAGTTCTGATTTTTAAGAAACACATATGGAAAACTACTTTGAAAACTAATTGATTTTCAATCTATATTCCATTGGTAGTTAAGACAGTATTAGAACACAAAACTGAAGAAATGGTCATCTCCGTGAACCAAAGATCCACAATTGTTGCGTCCCCGTTTTAGCTCCGTCGACTTTTATTCTCCGCATCGGCGATGTGATTTGACGAAAATTCGATGTCACATACTCGCCTCCGCATTGTCGTCGCCCGTCTTCTAGATCTGTGACACCTCTTCTCCTTTCTAGATCCGTCGCCTCTCTTCGTGACATCGCCTATGTGATTTGAATGAGATTTGATGTCACACACTGGCCTCCGCATCGTGGCCGACTATCTTCTTCTTCACACAACTCCTCCATTTCTTTTCTTCAATGAAAGTGAAAGGGATAAAAAATTGTTTATTGAAAAATTGGAAATAATAGGGGCATAATCTAAGCTCTTGTGAGCGGTCTTTGCGAAGGAGGAGATTGGATCGGTTCAGCGAATAAAAACGGTGGAATATGACGAGAGATTTTTAAAAAATATATTCAAATAAAAATTGAAATAAATAAAATGAAAAACAACGTGGTATGCACCAAATCTATAAAACAAAAAACTGCTTTGTGTACTTTCCTCTTTTGGTATATTCATAAAATATTGAATATTTGGTAATTATGAGGATGACAAGCCGTGTCTTTTTAGGTTCATACAATTAATTAGGGAAAGAACGATGTTGGAGATGAATCTGGTAGTGAAAGATTGAGCGGTAGAGAGGGGAGATGCTGCTACAGAGCGGAGGCATGAGCGTGTCGGCGACATGTAAGTGGATGAGGAGTGTGAGAGGAACCCCAATTTGCTCTGCTTCCATCGCCACAAGCAACACAGAGCACCTTCGCACCCAACTCGATCAACTCCACTCTGAAGCCCTAGCTACGCAAGCCAAAGGTTTCTTTCCTTCAACTCCTCCAAAGAGTTTCAGTTCAAGTCTTTCTGTTTTTTTTTTTCTTTTTTTGTTCTTTTTCCTTTTATAGTAAGATGAAAATCATAGTCGAATCCGTATGAATATTTAAGCATGAGCTACCACATCAAATGTTTTTGTTTTTTACACGTATAATGTTTGGAAACGCATAATTGAAATTGGATGTTGTGCCTTCTGCATGTGTTCTTCAAGTTGGAGTATTGATTTTGATGAAAAGATCATTCTCTAATTGCAAAACTATCACATTCTATGGAATATAAAGATAGTATGGGCATATTTCTTTTTACATTTTTGTTTTCAGATTTCTGAATCTGGGTTTATCCCTGTGTTTAACTATTTGTAACTGAAATAACATTACTGTTCTGACTTCAGCGAATAGTGCGAGACTGAGGCTCGTGCGACTGTTGGAAGCTGCGGAAAAGCTCAAGCGACAGGCAGCTATTAGTGTGAATGCTGGGAAAGAAAATGAAGCAAGAGAATTACTTTTTCAGAAGAAAAAGGTTATGCAGGCCATGGAAAGGTCAAAGAGCTGTATTCAGTTGCTTGATGAGCTTTCTGCAAAACTTAGTGAGGTATGGAGCATTCCTGAAATTTTAGCTGTATATATTGTCTCCGTTGTTACTAAGTTTCTTGCAAATGTTTGTGAATGATTCGAATATTTGATATCCATGTTGCCGTGCCTGAATTATAAACTTTCCTGAAATTTTCTTTTAAATGGTTTTCTGAGGTAGCAAATCCTTAACATCATTATTATGTTTTGGTTCTTCTATGCACAGACTTCCTTGTTTTGCAATTGAAGTACTAATTTGTTCAATTATCTCATAAAACATACTAGACAGCAAAATGGAGTGGCATTTTGATTTGGATGTGTTATAGCATACTGCATATATTGAGGTCCATAGAGATACAAATGTATACAAGCAAACCCCAAAAATTGAGTCTGGGTTGCTTTAACAACTTGAACATATGACCTCCAGGTTACTCTAGAGCAAGATAAACCCCTGCACAAACTTCAGAATCCTGTTGTTTGTATTGGGGAAATGATTAAAGCAATTCTTTAGAAAGTCATTTGGACTAATTGCAAAAGAATCATTGTGAAATTACTCTCTTCTCCACCTTCATTGTGGTTTTTTAGTAGTTTTAATTTTATTGTGATATTATTTACAGTAAGGCATTGCGAAGGTCAGCCTACTGCAAATTCAATGACCAAATCCTGATGAGCTCACGATAATTGTATTTCAAGAAGCAGGAAAGAACCCACTTAAGTAGAGGGATATGTTATGTAGTTGTAATGCTTGAAACTCACCCCGGTCCGACAACCCCCTCTCCCATTAGGTATTAGTGAAAGATTGCTCTTTTTGGTGTCAGTTGTATCTCTGTAACTGCACAAAATGCACGAATTGTTGAGAGATTGATAGAGATTGGTTCCACTGCCACCAATGTTGTTTGGCAATACTTTTTGCCACTAGCATGCCACGTTCCTTGTGAATGTGTCCAACCTTAATGAACTTGTTTAGGTAGGACTGTCCAACTTTCCTGAGTTAATCTCGGTGAGTGGTGACTATACAAAGTTAGTTGCATGTTTAAGGTTGTCTTAACAACACATGGTGACATCATCCACCAATTCAATTCTGAGGGCAAGAGCTCAACAGTGTGCTTGGACACCAACCAGATGCATGCCATGTGCTTTGACACATGCGACTATGATTTTGTCTTAATGGTCAAACGATCACATTCAAAGTCTCATTAACAAGTTATGGTGGCTTGTTTGACGCACCATCGAGATCTAAACCTCGATGGACATGTTTCTCACTTGATGATTTATCACCATCGAGTTTGAGACCAACACCAATTTGACCCTTTACTGTAACTCTCAAGACTTTTGAGATTGCATACTTTAAAGTTTCACATAACTCCTGAGAAGGACCCTTCAAGCCACAAAGTGAAATGTTCAACAGCAATACATAATACTAAGCCTTTCTGCTTGAACTTTCAACAATACATAGAATTCTGTTGTTTGTATTGAGGAACTGATCAAAGCAATTCTTTAGAAAGTGCTATTGCTGTCTGTATCGAGGAAATGAATAAATCATGTTTTGGTACTTGAATAATCCAAAATTAATAATATGATTACCTGCAGATGCCAGAAATTTGGCTCAGACATGAAGTTATTTGGACTAATTAATTGCAAAGAATCAAAGATGAAATTACTCTCTTCTCCTCCTTCATTATGGTTTTGCAGTAGTTTTTCTTTATTATGATATTATTTACAGTAAGGAATTGCCAAGATCAGTGTACTGCAAGTTCAATGACGAAGCCCTGATGAGCTCACAATAATTGTTTTTCAAGAAGCAGGAAAGAACCCACTTAAGTAGAGGGATATCATTAGTTGTAATGCTTGAAAACTCACCTCGCTTTGCCAATCCCACTCCCCCAATAGGTATTAATGAAAGATGGCTCTTTTTGGTGTCAGTTTATTTCTGTAAATGCACAGGATGCAGTAAGTGTTGAGAGACTGATAGAGATTGGTCCCTATCCATTAGTTTATTAAAGATTTTATGTTAAAGCATCCATTCACACTACTTTCAAGTGAAGGCTGACTACCCTAAATTAAGGGAATCGTAAAATGGATGAAGATGCAATTACTAATGGTTGTCTCAACTTTTCTTTTATTGCCTATTTGATCTTCTAAGAAGTCCTTAAAATGGTAATTCTTGAATCTTAATGCTTATGGCACCTTGCTTATGATCTATTCAACCATTACATTTGTAAATAGTTCCATGGCTTGGTTGAATTTCTATTAAGAATTCTTTTTTTGTCAATTTTACATGTAATATCTGTGATTGAGGTTTGTGTAGTTGTGTTTCATGTATTTCATCATGTGCCCCATGAATAATTGGTGAGAGTCCAAAAGTAAAGTTTGATTGGGTTTCCTCATTTGGTTTCAGGCAATATCTTTAAAGGAAAACCAATTAATTGGAAAAATAGCAGTTGATCTTGAAGTTGGTGTGGGAGATGATTCTGGTCCTGTTCGAGTTGTAGCTCCCACTGAGGGACTTATAGATGATAGAAATGAGGAGAAAGACTCAGGAAAGGCTGCTTCAAGATTTACTGAAAGTGAAGAATTTCAGTTTACTGAAGATAGTGATACAATCACATCGCCTAATAAGGAATTTGATTCTCTCAACATGGAAATTTGTAATGATGATAGCAATGACAAAATCAGGAGTTTGGATGGTATATCCTCATATTATGACTTCTTAGAACATTTGAATCTTCAATTCAGCAGAATTGAATCAGAATTTGTCACCGTCTTGAATGTCTCATCCTGGGTACTGAATGGTGAGGAGCCCAAAAAGTCTCAGCTGCAGCAAACAATGGAGCTTCTTGAGAGTGTCCGTGCTGTTAGACAACAGTAAGTTGTTACACATCTTTATAATCGGTTTCAAATATTGGACTCCGTCTTTTATTTCCCAGTCCTAAAATTTTTGACAATTTATGATGGTATTTTTTCGGGTATATATGTATTTATTGTTACTGATCATTTGAACTTGTTGTCTTCCAGAATTGCAAGGATCATGCAATTGAATGAGGAGATCAAGTGAAGCTTATTTTGTTGCATGTCATTTCCATCTTGTAGTAGGTAAGGATTAAGTTTCTGCACAAACTAATGTAAATAATCTTGATGTAGTATACTGTTCTTTGATGTGTTTATAAATAGTGTAGATACAGTAGAAAAGAAAGATGGTGCAATTTGAGTTTCATACTTCTTCCCACTTATGCCTGCAACAATAAGCTAATTTCATCAAGTTGCAAGAAATTCATGGCGTCAATGTTAGCCCTATTCTGTTGATGGATTGTGAATTCTAAACACTATTGCAACATTTTCTGCCATGCTGTTCAAGCATTTCTATTGGCGAGTTGGGTATGAATCAAATTTCTACTCCATCAAAATGCTTTTGTGTAATGATAGAAATTGATAAGAGGGTTTCCTAGGGAAATAATTATAATGTTTTGATTCTCCCGGCAATGCACACGTTTTTTAGTTAACTCGACTTATTTTCAGCCATCCTGATCACAATTTGATTAATTTGAAACGTGATTCTAAGTTGCAGTGTGTAGGTAATGCAATGGTCAAATCCATTTATATATGCGTTCAAGAGTTATTTTTTCTGATGTTTCAGGGATAAGGGATGTTTGGGCATTAAGAGCACTGTTGTGAGTTGTCTGTTAGATACCTCCACAATATTGAACTATGATATTTTAGGGGTAAAGGTTAACATTTTATGTTACAGATATCATTAATGGTTTTGAAAAAATGATAACAAACGAAAAATATGCAGATTCTGATATCAAATAGGTTTGACATTTCTTCCTACCTGAAGCTCATGATATCCAGCAATGACAAAATCTGGTGAATTTGTGGAATTTACTCTGAATATAGAGTTTAATTATACAGGAGTGAATATGTGAATGAAATAAGGAAGAACCAGAAAAAGTTGAAGTTGATCTCTGTTCTGTGAAGTATCACGTGATATGAAGACAGTAAGAGATTGAGAGGCATCTATGCATTCATGCTTCCTTTCAAGTAAATAAATAAACCATAGTTTCTTAAGAAAAGCCATAGTTTCTTAAGAAAAGCCTTTTGGAATAGTAAGGTTAGGTTTGTTGATGATTTTGCATTATTAGATAAAAATAAACTTCCTAATACAAGCAAGTGTTGAAATTGCCAATGATCTTAATTTGAGCATAATCTACCCTCTCATTTGTGTAGGATATCATAGTTTTGCCCATTGGATTCTACATTAACTCATTTTGAACCTTGAGATTGAAGTGCCCATCAGATTTCTCGCTGATATTTATTGCTGTTTATTTGGACTAATTGAAAAAGAATTTTTTAAAACAAAAATTGCTATTCAGGAGACACTGTTATGTCCTTTGTTTTTTTTTTCTTTTTTTGCCTCATTTAATGTCGGCAACCTTAGACCTCATATTATGGTGATTTTATTCTTTGATTAACAAGTCTTGCTTTTATAGAAAGTTGTAGTTGATCAGAACTTTAGGTTTACAAGCTGAACTGCTACTCATAAGCAAAACTAGTTGATTTCGTTATTGCCATAAAACCACAACCGAATAGCATTAAACAAAACCTTTTCTACAACTTATTTTTTAAAATTTTAAGATCTTTATACTTTTTCCATAAATTATCCTTGAGTGTATTCTTTTATATTTTTCAAAAATATCTTAAGATTTTATATGACCTCATTTTGATTATGTACTTTATATAAAATAGTGCTCCAACCATCGAACAACAGTGCAATAACCATGAATCTTTGTCTTCGATGATCTGATAGTTGTTTCTGTTCTGAATCGTAGTTTTTATCGCCATAGTTTTTGGTTTTCCCATGGGAATACCTTGTAATTGGGAAATTGATTTAATGTATAATGTCAGTACCTAACTTTTCTTTCTATCTCATACTCATCAGTAATGGCTATTTTTTCTCTGGTACTATAAGGTAACAATTCTTCCAAGTAAATTCTGTCCCATGAACAATCTCTTAAACTGTGATGAGACATGGCATGTGATTTAGCTCAATGCAGATTGCTTATTTTGTTTCAAAAAAAAAATCTTGTATTTAGTCTTCTCAAAATAAAATTTGAATATCATAATAAAGTCAAAGTAACTCTTGGTGGTTTACATTCTATGAAATTTGAATATTTGTGAAAATCCATTACCAGATGTTGGATTTTTCCTTCTGCTGGATATTTTTTATGGACATTTATGGGGTTCTGTTTTCTATTCTTTCTGTATATTTTGGGTTTCTTTTCCTTTCGTAGCAGCAGACTTCATTCATTAAGCTTATTGGAAGATAATGCATTGCTAAATTTTGCAACTTATGCTAGGCTGTCTTGATTAGTTTTCATCTTATATGATCACAGTACAGGTATTTGTTCTCATACCTTTTCAACGCTCTGTATTTCATGATTTATAGAAAATTAATGAATCAATAGGTTGAAAGTACTTTTTTGGATTGCTATTGCTCTTCCATTATTTAGAGAGAGGAACATTTTGATAGTTTCATATGTACAATTTACATTTTCATGGACTGCTGATTCCAGCAATATTGGAACTGTAAAAATTATATCTTAAAAAGAATGGAGAACTATCCTTTCAAAGTATTTGCAAAAGAAGCTGTAGCAAACTCACCAAGTTTCTGCCCCCTAACTAGGAAATGAAACCATGGGTATTATATCTGACTAATGCTATATATATTTATATACGTACCTCCAATGAAGGATCTAGTTATGTCATATGATCATTTTCTATACAGTTTAAAATTTTAAATCTAGGTTATAATGAACAGCAGTAAATTTTCCTGAGCATTTCTCAGTTGCTTTCCATGAGATCGGCAAGAGTGATTTTGCCACAATGAGTGACATCCATTTCATCAAATTGCCTGCAGATTTGCAGAAGGTCTTTCTCTTGTATTTTCCCCATCTCTTTAAGCTTGTATATGATATATTCTGATTTTCTGCAGCCATAAGAGACCAGAGTAAGTATCGAAAACTAAAAAAAAAAAAACGAGAATCTAAATGTAAGACTGTTTGCAGGGGAAAACAAGGCTTGTGGCTTCTTGATAGTAAATAAACAAACAAGTAATCATGGCTTATTCCAGGAGTTCATCTAGAAATATGAATAACTTCATCTGATAATTAATATATTACTCCTAGATTATTGTCTTACCGTGTAGATCAGCATTTTCTCTTGATAATGCGGAAACCCAACATGCATACCTTATGTTGGAGCTTCTTTCCTAACACAAACAAAAGCTCATGACAAATCGTCTACAGTCTACTTCAGTAATATGCTTCCTCAAGGTCAGCTTATCTCGTAAATTATTATTCACTGTCGTTTGTTTCCTTAATGTTTGCTTCTGATGCCCATGTTACTTCCTTTTTGAGGCTCCATGCAGTTTACATTTTACCATTTGTGCTTAAGCTTTTGACTTCAAATCATGTGTTCTATATTTTTGTAGAATTCAGAAGTGTAGTAAAATGTCAATATGCCGGCATAGGTGTGTTACCCTAGCTTCCTGCTTTTGCTGGCCGGAGTTGCATTTCCAGCTTCAATATCAGGTCATGTAATGTGCTTATTGTCTATGAACAAGTCCAATAATACCAGGTAACATACCCTCCAAGTAAGAAACTAGCAAAGTTCAATTCATGCGTGTTGCATTAATTCACCCCTAGACCTTGCAACACTAATAATCGACTTGAAACAAACTCAGTGCTAATACTCTACATTCATTCTTGGATTTCTTCTTCTGTAATTCTGTAGAAATATTGATTATGCCGCACCCTTCAAATCTAACTTGTGAAACAAATCATATGAAAGGTGAATTTCTTTGCTCACCTTCATTGCAATATTCCTTTTGTTCAGAAATTGTAAAGAGTTTGTTACTGCCGCACGCTATGATACCAGTATTTTTGGGTCTGTTCCTCCCTTTTCATATTGTGTCTAATGCAATAATTTCTAATTTACAAATTATCCACTTAAACTTACTGTACACTGAAACTATAGTTGAAATGAAAAGTAAACCAGTCATAAGGACTTAAAAATCCATATATAACTACAAATCCGAAATGTGTCAGATTGTCATGAGTATTACCTGATTGAGCCGTCATTGTCGAGGTCAGCAGCTACCAAATCGCCTAAGGTCATTTTCTTCTGCAGAACCCACTTTGCAATCCTACGGTTTCTCTTATCAATCCTAAACTCAGCCAGGTATAGAAACGCCCTGGCAACGGCCAATGTGCTCACCAGTAGCCAAATAATAGCGAAACACCTTCCTGTTACAGTCGTAAAAGCATAATCTCCATAACCAACAGTTGTGACGGAAGTAACTGCTTGGTAAAAACTATTAACCCAGTTCAATTTTTCCAGGAAGTGCACTGATATTGTCCCTATGGTAAGACATCCAAAGACCACTCCTAGAGCCAAGCTTACCTTCGTTCGTATTCTCATTCTTCCTTTAGTTTTATCAATCATATATGTTTGAACCATTGTGTTGAATCGATTCTCATCCACAGCACTTAATAAGACTGCCTCTTGCCTGTCGCAAATGTAAGTGACTAATCCATTTAACATAATATCAACGAAGCCAAAACCAACTAATATGAATACACAAGTAAAAAGCTTGGTGAATGTTGAATCTGGAACAATATCTCCATAACCGATAGTGCAGAGTGTAACCACCGTGAAGTATAAAGCATCTACAGGCTTGAACGTGGTAGTACCTTTGAATTGTCCACTAACAAGGAATACTACAACAACAATGAGCAGGTATAAAATTACTCCAACAAAGGCTTGCCGAACAATTATAGGTATTGATTTGGGAGGAGGTCTGGGGTCTAGGGAATCGGCCAATGGTTCCCGGGTATCAGTATACACAGAAGGTGCAGAATGTGATCGCTGAGTAAGTAGTCTTCTTCTCTGTTTGTTCAAATTGGATATGAGATTTACATATGAAGATGAGTTTGGTGCTGAGATTATGGGGATAATGACATCATTATTGATTAGATGTGCAGTTGATTGACGACGAGGCGCGGGAAGATCAAGCTGACTGGAACGGAATTCTCTTCTTGGCGTTCTTGGCTCATCAGCTATTGTCTTTGGGATAAAAGGTTCATCCATTTTGAATCACCATCATGTGAGATACAAGGAATTTGTTGTTCCAAAGAAACCTCTCTGGTTTCCCAATTGTTTTGGTCTACGTAGACTCGTATCCAACAGGTAGTCAATCAGTGTAGAGCAGAAGGTTTGTTATTGAACAACTGCTTATCTAACAGTCAAACCTGCACGTAGCAGATTGTCATGTTCTGCATGTATCCCTAACCACCATATTCAAGTGTATGCCACTATTTCTTTTCTTTTTTTTCCTAATAATGTTTCCCAACAAAATCACCCTCTTAGTATTGGCTGGGCGTCCCAAGGCTATATGTGGTCTTAGAGGAAAAAATATTTTATTGATTTTTTATCACATAGAAATTATTTAATTTTTAAATTTTTAATATGTAGAATTACCAAGTAATTTATAAAATTCAAGATTAGAAAAAATTATTAATTTTCATTGAAAACTTGAAGTTTCAATAGTAAAGTAATGAATTGTATTCTACAAATCATATACAAAATAAGTATTTAATTTGACAAGTAATATCTTCGATTTCTTGATAATATTTTTCTTAAAAAGCTTTATATAAAAATTAAACTCTATCTTAATCTATGACAACTATAATAAAAACAAACTCTATAATTAAAAAATTAATCAACTAAATCTTAGTTAATTTTGAATACACCTTAATTGTTAAAGAAAAAAATTACTAAAAACTAAAAAATCTACTTGAAAATGTTAATATAAATTAATAAATATTAAAAATTACATTTGAATTAAAAAAATATACAAAATGAACATGAAATTGAAACTATTACAAATCTTTTTAATTGGTTTTGTATATTCTTTAATTAAGAATTGTTTACTTTAACTAAATTATACCTCATGGATTTTTTTTTCACATCTTTTACTCTTAATTCATGAGGAAAAAATCAAAATTCTCAATTAAACTACATTAAAGTTATTTTTTAATCGATCTAATATTTTTTGAAAATATATTTATTACCCATATATCTACTGGGTCTCCCAAAAAGTTGGAGGTCCTAGGCCAAGGCCTTAGTAGCCTCGACCTTGAGCCGGCCTTGAGTATTAGAGAAGGCTCTAGGATTATTAGCCTTCAAGTTTATTGGTAATGTTTGCTGCTATTTTAGACAGTTCCCCAATTACTGGATTCAATTTTGTTCCACTTCTTCAAAATAACTTGTTACATCTTTTACAGGATGATATAATGATGCAAGTGAGACCACTAATGTAATGCCTTTGTAAATGACGTCTTTTTAAATAGATGGCTGCTCCTCAAACGTGGCTTTCTAATTTCGTCCGTTGGCATAATTTTAACTTGTCTACCAAATTACAACATATCTTAGATAGATTGTTCCCGAATTGATGCGTATTTCACAAAGTGGGTTTGGTTTTTTCAGTTGCCTGACAACATCGGACAACAAAAATAACTCTGAGATTAGCAAATTGCAACTAAAGCACCGTCCGGGCGTATGGTAATGGGTGATCAGCAAAAGTAACTCCAGTTGGAACAGGTTTGGCATATGGTAATTTGGGTTGGTGGGCGTAGTGAATTCGATTATGGGTGAGCAACTGGGCATTATTAGTTTTTCAAGATTAAATTGGCATTTAAATTATTAATACATAAATTTACAAGCCTAATATCCAAAAATAACTTGACATTTCCACATAATAAAATGAGTCTTTCTTTAAAAATATCATTATACATCACAACCTTGCAATATTATTTCAAAAATAGATAGCGTTTCATGAAGTGTGTAGGTATGTTAGTTAAAGGTTTATAGGGCATACCATACGTGAATTGTCATGTTTTTTGTATTTTTGCCACATGGCATGCCATATCAACATAGTGCCATATCATCGTGTTAGTCTAGATTCTTAATGATGCACTAAATAGTCCATTAATTGTTGGTTATTATTGAAACAAGGTTGAAAGTTCAACTATAATAATAATAATTTTAAAAGAATTAGTCATTTTTATACAAAGTACAAAAATTAGGTTAGTTGTTACTATTAAAGCCTAATAAATTTGGATGACGGTAATTTATAAGCTAATTTAATGTTGAAAAAGTAATAATGCTCACCAAGAATCGAAGTTATTATCTCAGTTTTAGTTAGTTTAATTTACAAAACTAAATTCATTGATTTGCTAAAACTTCTATTCAAATCAATACAACCTTTTTTAGGTATCTTTATGATTTATGTTAACTTCGTTTAGTCTACAATGGTAAATAATAAAACTTTTATATCTATTACTTCCTAAGAAATATCATGCATTTAAAATTTTTTGTCAATTGTTTTTATCACGAGTGAATATTGCGACCTGCCGACCACACTTCTTCAAATTGGAAACGGAAGCTTCTCAAAGGTTTCCTGGAATTATCATGCTTTTTCTTTTTAATTAGAAGGCCTTGTATTTATCTAAGAAGCCTACTTAAGCAAATTTTAGTCAAGTTATGATTTTTTTTTCTTTTAAATTTTAGAGGCACTTTACTAATCAGCAAAGTTTCACTCTACCATAATTAATAAAAAAAATTATTTGGAGCACATAATATTCAATTTTATTCTTTAGAAGGGAGGCTTTAGGTACATTATGTTAGTTCCTCTTTAAACTTAATTCAGGCTGCGAGAGAAAGGGAGTAAGACAGTCAAACTCAAAGATTGTATATGTTGTATCCTCTGATCCACATCAATGTGAAGAATGATGAAAAGGATAAATAAACGACTAAGAACACTTTGAATTTTGCAAAAGCATAGAAGAAAGTGAGAGCGGTTGATTTTCGAGAGAGTCTTTGATGCTCAAACTAGTATTGAATTCGGCAGAGATTTATGTGTAGATTATAACCATTGAGAGTGTACCTCTCAAATATAGTGAAATCGTTTATTTATAGAAGAAATGGGAGGATGTGAATGTAGTCTTCCTCAAGTGTGAACACAAATTAGTTAGTGTGAACCCCAGACTTGACCACGGTTTATGAACTGTTGGTTCTCGTTTAGGAACCATTGCTTCAAGTTCAATAGAAATATTGAATCTGAACCAAACAATTCAAGGCCAGTTCTTAGCGGCTTGGTTTCGCTTTGGTTTCAGTTCCGGTTCAAGACGGTTTCTTGGTTTAGAATTAAATGGTTTGGCGATTCAAACATTTTTTATTTTTTAATTATAAATTTGTAATTTGTATTAAAAATTGCAATTATTTTCAAATAAATGTAAAATATTGTATGTACTATTGTACCAATACATAATACATGCAAATTGCAAATAAATCAGTTTTTCTTTTATTAATCAATTAAATAATTTTTAGTTAACTAAAAAAGAGAAAAAAACAACTAATAAATTTAATATGATAAATTTAATAATATTTATTCCATACATTTTACTATAGTTTTTAAGAGAAAATAAAAATATTAAATTTTTATTTATCACTAAAAATAGAAAAGTTAATTTTTACATCATGCATACATTTTTATTTATTGCTACAACTAAAAACTATAAGCGAAAAAAATAACAAAAATAAAGGGCTTGGACTTAATTAAATTAATTTGCCGACAAATCCTCAACTGGAACTTTATTATGACTCGTTTCTGAACCATGACCGAAGTATGAGGTGAACCGTCTAAGAGAGTCCGACGCATCTCGCACAAGCCTTAAAGGATCAAATACTTTATCCAACTTAAACGTTTAAAACCATTTATAAATAAATAAATTCACGTAAGTTAAAACATAAAAGTTGCATATATATATATATATATATACACACACACACACACACCAAAATATACATAATACTAATAAGTCAAATGTAATCAAAGTAATATACGGGTATATCGGTGTAGAACAAAATACAAAATGCAACCCAATACCCAACAACAACCCGGTGTAGAACTTTACTAAAACATATATAAAATCCGATCAAAAGGGTACTCACTAACAAAAGAAATGTCTCACTGATCGTCGGTCACTGAATGGTCGTTGGATGCCAAAAATATGCCTGAAAATATTAAGGGAAAAGGGGGTGAGAAAATCTCAGCTATGGATGATACTATAGATCGCCTCATACATGCATCACAGAGACTTTTTTCAAAACAGTTCAAAAATATCGCAAACTCATAGGTATAACATAATATACAAACTGCTAATAATAGTATTTTCTAAAACATTTCCAAAATGTTTGCAACCAAAGTAAATAACATAAGATCAGGCGAAGTCATTTTCAAATAATAATATATATTGTATGTATATATAGCAGGTCTGATAATGAGACTATATACAGAAGTCGTTGTGCCACTAAATAACAAAATATGTATAAGAACAAATACAGAAGCAACTGTGTGTCACTAAATACGTGTGTCTGGTCGAACACATGGCTACAATGTTACCCAGGTAATGAGCACATTCTCAGAGTAGTGTTATACCAAAAGCTACATTTAACCAAGTAACATATGCGTCCCATATATATATATATATATATATATATATCCATGCAGACATATCAGAGTATGAAATTAGAAAACTGATACATATAACAGTTTAAGAAAATACAAAAAACCAATTATCACATAACCGGTTTAAATTAACCAATCTGTCATTAATCATATTACATGTAAATACCCAACATAGCAAAAACTATAAGATTTCAAAAGACACGGTTTGAGTATCTAAAGATGCCATTACACTCACTTAGAGTCCAAAGCAAAAGTTAGACTAATCACGCGCCACTAGTAGGGGGCTAGTTTCGATGGCAGGGATAAGAAGCTGAAACATATACAAATTAGACGAATCAAGATATAATATTGGTATTGTGGTAGTACTGAATACATGAAGTGCAAATGTAGATGCAAACATTGAAAATCTATCTCGACCGAAAATCTATCACTCTCGCCTCAAATTCAGAATCTGTATAAACTTATAATCTAGTCCATTAACTTCTGCAAAATTACGCTCTTAGTCCCTCTGAAACGTGTCTTACTCGAGTAACCTAAATGTTTACTCGAGTAAGAGATGACTCCAATTACTCGAGTAATATGAAACACTTACTCGAATAACACATACATCAGATTACTCGAGTAAGCAACAGAACTTAGTCGAGTAATATTGCACCCGGATTACTCGACTACACCAAGTTCATTACTCGAGTAATGTATTCTTCAGATTGAGAATCGCTCAAACAACCCAAAATTAATTTAACCAAAAACAAACTATGTAGCCCACCCGGTTCCATATCATTCAACTGTTCTCCAATTTTTTCATCTAAAACCAGGACCTCAAACTTATCAATCATCTTATAACAATCCATAACATCATTAAAATCAAACGCCAAATATGTTATATGAACTAAAAACAAAAAAAAAACAAATAAGAGGGATGATTCTTACATCAAATCCATGAAAAGGTGGGTGAATAAGCAAAAAAAAAAAGAAGGAAAATGTCTTTGGGTGTTAAGGGAATTCTTTAAGGGTGAAAAATGAGAAAACTCGTCGAAAGAATTGGTTTTATATGCAATTAACCAACTACAACACTTGTCCAGAAACATTGCTTACTTGAGTTATCCATAATTCTAACTCGAGTTAACTGACCACTTTCTAACTCGATTAAGACATGTATTTAACTCGAGTTAACCAAGTTTCATTTTACTCGGGTGACACCTCCCTTTTAATCGAGTATCACACATTCTTCCAATGGCTCAACTAAAATGAACGAGTCCTTACATGAACCTTAATCAAACCATTTATTAAGGTTTTGATCCAAGTTTACAGCTGGTTCAGGTTCAGACAATTTTGGTTTGATTTTTAACGAGCTAATTACCAGTTTGTGAATAGTTGGGTTTATAACCCATCAAAATAAGTGTGAAAACTCATCCTTTTAAGAAGTCTTCTAAAGGCTTCTAGTAGGTAAGCTTTCTATATGGACCTTAAGAGTTTGCTAATTCAAATTGAGCCTAATGGGACTCAATATAGGTTACACCACCACCTTTGTTTGACAGTAGCACCAAGAACTCTGGAATGCACAATATATATTGTGAGTAGCGATTTTATTATAATTGCATCTTATAAGGATAATGAAATCAATGGTGTTGGAAATTGGAATGACAGAGATATTGTGAACAGATATGATTTTGACATTACATAGGTGGTGGCAGTTAAGGATAACTTGTATTGTCTATCCTCAAAAGAAGAGCTACTTACTATACAAGATGTCGGCAACCCTTTTCGAGTAAAAGTGACCAATGCACCAAATAGATGAAGAGGAAGGAATTCTCACAGGTATGTGGTAAAAAATGATGCAAACCTTCTAATGGTTGAAGTGAATATTGGTGAAAAAAAGTACAAAAGGTCAAGGTGTTTAAATTGGGATATGAAAGTGGATGGGTTCAACTACCTTCTATAGGATTTAGTCTGTAACATGTGGGTGGAATTTCGTCGTTTTCAATTATATTCCAAGTTGTAGTCTCATAGGTTTTCATTGTAGACCCTACAATTACAGGTCAGATCGTATATGATTTGTTGTGGAGATGCATGGTGTAGAGTTGCAAATTCATTTTTGGTGCAAATGAGATCGTGAAAATATTTTAGTTGATCCCTCCAACCATTTGAGGTTACTTTTTTATGTCACTTCTAAATGAACTTACATAGCTCATATTGTTATTAATAATGATGATAGTTTAGAACTGGCTAGGTGAGAAAGTGGTAAATGGTATTGAGCCAAAGAAGTGATGGAGAATTCTATTTATAGAAGAGATGAGAAGAGTGTCAATATGGTTTTTGCAATTGTGAACCCAATTTTGTGTGTGAATACCATATCATCAATTATGTGGTGAGTTGTCTACGTGAACGAGCTTTTGAGAGGCTTCTAGAAATTTGATCTCCTTCATAGACTTGTTCTTTGCAATGAACTTAATGGGCCAATTATTGGTTACACCAATTGTTCCACAATTTTATTTTTAGGTGTCATAAATTTAGGATTAATTAAGTGGATGTGTTCTCCGCCAATCAAGTTTCTGATAAGTTTTGTTTTTTTAGTTTCCACGGTGGTTGAGACTTTTTATAGTTAAGTTCCCTGTGTAGGGGACTCACTGCATAATTTGACGTAAATCATAAGGACCAAAATTATGTTTGTGGAGTTATCATTGGGTTGACTTAGTGATTACATGATTCAGAACCATCTTCCTTATGCATGATTCGGTTTTGATTTTTATCTTCGATTTCTTTGGATTTTCTTTCCTTTTTCTACTTAATTTGATCTTGATTTTACCGTCTGTATCTATTTGACTTCATGCCCATTCAAGATGCGAACCCTAATGTTATTAAAGCTCTTCTTCTAGGTTTTCTAGTCTCTTTTTGTCGTTAGCATACTGTAAACTGTCAAAACTACACAATATGACTTACTATAGGCACACATACTAGATAATAGCATAACAAATTGTACAACTCAACACTGCTATTTAGTTGTTGTTGCTAAACCAAAGTTGGTTATCGAATACAAATCATAAATTTCTCCAACTCTTTCTATTCTCGCTCTCTCCTTTCTTTCTATTGCAGGCTTTACCTGACAATGGTATCAGAGACACTCAAGTCACCCTATTGGCTCAGGCACGTAGACCCCACATGGTTGAAAGGACTACTGCCTACGTGGCTGCTGCTCAAGACATTCAACCTCATCTCTGCTCATACTAGCCCACTCCTCACACTCTCTACTTTTTTTGAGGCTATGCAATCTCGATATGGCAGAGATGCATGCCTTGTGAGCTCAAGTGCAAGAAAAATCTGACCAGTTCACTAAGCTACAAGACTTTGTCCTTAAATTTGCCGAAAAAGAGTCTGACTCTTCATCCTCCAGCCCAATGGCCCCAGTTTCCCTTGCCACAGATCGAGGTAACGATGTTCTCTCATTTTTGCCTACAGATTTGAAACATGTTGAAATTAAGTCTGGTACTATTGATTCCCCTAGATCAAACTTAGATCTCCTTGAACCACACTTACCTAACTCCTCCAAAACACCCACTCAACACTCCCTGATTTTCCCAAACCCAAACTCTTGCCAATCATTTTCTCCTCCCAAAATTGGAAATACCCTATTTCAATGGCATCAACCCTGAATCATGGGTCCAAAAATGTGATAAGTGTTTTGTGTTGGACTAAGGGTGGTCAACATTGAGATTTCTCTAAGTTCTGATGATGAACAAACTGTAGAATTTGATCTGAGGAAGATTCACGTACGTGTGTCCAAAGTCAAGTACGTGTGTGCATGTCACGTACGTCAATGTAGTCTCAAGTACGTGAGTTCGACTGTGAACTGAAACAGAAGCTACTGGAAGTTGGGAGAAGTGATCACACGTACGTTAGATAATGTTCACATACGTCAAAGAATGTCATGTACGTGAGAGGTATCCAAAGTATGTGAAATATGATCAGAATTAAAGCGAGAAAATTGAAGTCTTGAATCAATTGAAGGCATAAAGCCACATGTATGTGTGACATCAAAAGTCACGTACGTCAAACATACAAAACAAGACAAAGATTTCAGTTCAGAGGATGGTTGTTTGAATTTCAAGTGGATCGAGATAAACAGATGAACAACGGTCAAGTGTTGATCGTTCACGTATGCAAGCATAAAAATTCATGTACGTCACATTGAACTAAAGTACGTGAGATTGAATTTCAAGTACGTGAGATGCTCCAGACTAAAAACATAAGCTATTGGATGGTTCATACATTGAAGTCACGTACGTTAGATGTTATTCACTTACGTGAACTGGGGATAAGCTATGATCAACGTACATGTATGTACTTATCATGTACGTGTGATGAACATCAAGTCAGGTAACATACGTAAGCTTTATGTCACATACGTGAGAAGACTCTGACAGTGTATTAAATGCACCTCATTTAATACCACAACAGCTACATTACACCCCACAACGGTCTGAAATCAAGAGATAAGTATAAATACATGTTTGGGAGGCCAGAAATAAAAAATAAATACATGTTTGGGAGGCCAGAAACAACAAACAAAACATCTGGGCATTGAATTCTTACAACTACCAAGCATCAAAGCATTGATTTTCTCATTTATTGATACAAATGTATTTGTTCTTCAATTTCATTTTTCATTTGCTTGTATCATTAGCTTTTAATCTGTTGGTGAGTGTTTGTAGACACTTTTAAAAAGAGTGATTATGAGAGGGATCAAGGGTAGATCCGTAGGATG
>CAODLS012034067.1:0-26177 GCA_948243855.1 Flueggea neowawraea
CCAAAAATAATTATTCCACAAATAATTATCCAAAAATAATTATTCCCAAAACTAATTTTCCACCAATAATTATTCAAATTAATTACTCCAAATATAATTATCCCAAAATAATTATAAAAATTATCCGGAGTATTACAAATGTTTCTTGCAATGACCTTTTTCCTCTCCACGCTCGATCTTTGATGTTCGTTGTAATACTCGGCGATTCGTTTCCAAAGTTGTTTCTCGCTTTGCCCATTGCCCACAATTGGATCACATGAAATTGTAAGCCATGCTTTTGCGAGCCTTTTGTCATCCTCCATATTTTACGGTTGACGTTTATCTCCAACCTCTTCGCTCGACTCTTGTGTTAAATTAATATTTCCAATTCCTGGTTCTGTGGAAAAAGATGGTATTTGAGAAGATGAAATAGAACCTGTTTTCGTCGATTTGGAATTATTGGTTGAAGAACTGACATCTAAATTTTGAGAATTTATATGCATTTTTTGGGAAAAATAAGGATGTGAATAATTTTGCATAAAAGGAAAAAAGTAAGGATATGGTTGGTTTTGAGAATTTTGGGTAAATTGAAAATTTGGTTGATTTTGAGAATTTTGGTTAAATGGAAAATTTGGTGTATTTTGAGAATTTGGATAAATTGAAAATTTGGTGGAATGAATGAATAAGATTGGTTTTGAGAATTTGGTAAATGAAAGGGATTGAGTTGGTTTTGAGAATAATAAAAATTAGAATTTTGGGAGGATGATTGGTTAAAATTTGGATCCATATTTTGTGAGAAATTGATTTTTTTTTACCAAAATCAGAATTAATAGAGAAAATCAATGTTGTGAAAGAAGAGTGGAAAAAATGAATGAGAAGAGGTTATATATATATATATATAAAAAAAGTCATTTTCAAAATTTTTCACAATGTAAAACACAAAATTGAAAAGCGTAGGGAGATTCAAGGAACAACTTATATGGAAGATTAGGCAATTAGGATTAAGAAAAAAGAAAATGTTGTTGATGAACTAAAGGTCATTACCCACTTGAGGGGTGCAAGTTCTAGGAAGTAGACATGTGGAGGAGATGGTTTCAGGAAAAGTGAAGACTAAGAAACAAACTTTTGTTGGAGGCAGACGTGCGTAGTAGATACCTAGTGGCTGAAGAATTATGATGCCAATTCCTCTATCCATTGTCACATCTCTCCAATTCCGGATTTAAAGTATATCGGCCCAACTAAATTCTCTCCATCTATATTATCATTCTTTCCTTTTTTTATGATCATACTTGTTGATTCTCCATTGGCCGTTAAATTTCTTTTTGTTATTAATTTTTTTTAAAGAAATTTAGTAACTGAATTCAAAAACAGAATCATATGAACACAAGATAAACATATATTCCTCTGAATGTAAAGCATTCCACAAGCTAGGTATGAGCTCTAGGATGCAACTTGTGATTCTTTTCATTAATTTTAGACTGCGGTCTCCTCGCGTGATGATATGTTTATGATAGTGAGATTGGATTGGAAGAATTATCTGATATGCCTGTGAGAACTTCAAATTTGGTTCAGTTTTGCAGCCAGTGGGTTCCCCTACCAAGTTTACATCACTCGTCCTCCAATCGACACGAGATAACTTTTACTTTATAGACTTAAAATGTATGTTATATGTAGGGTTTACACACGGTTGGGTTCGGATAAGTTTATGGTACAAACCGCCAACTAAACTACTATTAGTAGTTTATTATTTCTTAAATCTCCAATCGGTCACTTAATTTAATTTAACCACCAATCCAATCCCATAGTTTACTGTTCAATTTGAGTGGTTTTGGTGGTTAGACAAAAATGAACTTAAAAAATGATCATATAAGTCTATACATTCTAAAATTAAGGAAATTTAAAAGTTTGAGTTAAATTTAAAGATTGAAATATATGAATTAATTAACTCAATAAAATTTAAAAAAATATGCTATATTTTCAGTGTTTTAAAACACAAATTGTATTTGCTGCAAGGTAAAAGGGTACAAGTAGAGAATAAATGTATCATGTGTCAGAGAAGTCCAGAGAGTATATTTCATATTCTGGTTACTTGCCCATTTGCAGCTGCTTGCTGGAAAACTTCTCAACTATTCACGAATATTGATACTAGTCATCTCCATGATTTCTCCTAGTGGTTCTCTACTGTCTCTGCTGCTATTGTCAAGGACAATCTCTCGATTTTGTTAATGATCTATTTGGGCCATTTGGCGTGCTAGAAATGACGCTACATGGAATCATAAATTCTTCTCAGTTAGTCAAGTGGTGAATTTTGTAGGAGCTAGACTTCAACAATGGTTGCTGACTTAATTCAAGTATGATGCTGATATTTTCAAAATGACCATGCTTGATCCCTCATTGGGTGTTGTCAGTTGGATAAAGCCACCTTCGGGCATCATGAAGCTGAATGTTGATGCTGCAATATTTAAGGCTAAAGGATGGCATGTCTTAGGCATGGTTTTGCACGATGAAATAGGGGAATTTATAGCTGCCAAATCACTTCCTGCAAGAGGTGTTCCCGAAGTTCTTGTTGCTAAAATTCTGGGGGTTAGAGAGGCTTAGAATTGGGTTAGAAGGAACAACTGGTCTAAGTGCATTATTGAGACAGATTCATTGCTTGCTCATTTGGCCCTCCACTCCCCACAAGAATCTGACTCATCTCCTTTTGGTCTACTTGCTGAGGATTGTTTTAATTTATTGTATAATTTAGAGAATGTTTCTATCTCTTTAGTTAGAAGATTTGCGAACCAGGTTGCTCATATGTTTGCTCGAGCATCTGTTTCTATGACAGACCCTTTGTTCTGGGTGAATTTACCACGCCCATTTATCATTGATGTACTTGACTCTGATTTGATTCAATAAACAAGTACACATTTCCTCCTTAAAAAAAACACAAATTGTATCAAATACAATAATATTTCATATCTAAATTTTATAAGGGTTAATAGTGGTTCGATTCGGTTGGAGTGGTTTTGAAATTTCTAAAATTGCAACCAAATCAAATTTGGTGGTTTTCAAAAAGACTCATCCACAATCACTCATTTTAGGTGGAAATCCACTTATGTCGTTCAAATTGAATCAATTTTAGTGGATTTTGGTAGATTGGGTGGATTTTTGTGCACATGAATATTGCGTAATGGTATAATTAGTTCGAAACTAGCAACTTTTACACAAAAAAAGAAAATATTACTGAAAATTGTAGCAGAGTGTACGAGTCTTTCTCTTTTACACATAAGTTTTGAGTTTAAATTCTATTCATAAAAAAAGTTTAAAATTCGAATTGAGATTAATGAAATGAATAATGAAAAACATCCAACATGAGAACTAGAGCCCTTAACTAGTCATCCAACGAAAGAAAACTGTATAAGGCATGGTAAGAATAGAGGGGGTTCGATAAAAAAAAAAATTATATCATATTATTTCATCACGTTTTTATCTAATTTAATTGATTATATAAATTCCATTTAACGAGTATTGTAGAATAAGCTCTAAAAGAATAGTAATAATTTTTGCATTTGATCATGAGGATTGATATATAAAACAAGCACGCAGTGGTGGAGCCAGGATTGTCGGACGTGGAGGCGGACTAAAATTGAAGAGAATTAATTTTTTAGCAATAAAAAGTATATCGATATACATAGGATACCTGAAGTATTCGCCTCTGAAGTTTGTAGTGGTTGCTCAACACTACCTCATCGGGGTTAACTTTCAATTCAACATTCTTATTCAAAATATTTGCATCTGAAGTTTGTGGTAGTTGCTCAACACTATATGACTCAACCGAACTTCTAGGCCTTTGAAAAATATTTTACCATTTTAATTCTGTATTAAATAATCATTTAAGTCTCAATCAAAATACAACAATTCTCAACAATTCAACTAAAAAATGATTCACAAAAATAATTCAATCTAATCAACAATCCAAGCAATTCAACCTAAAAATCTAACAATTAACAAACACTAACTAAGTAAAATTAGAAAAAAAAAAGAAAAAAAAAAGAGCTTAACTTACCGGCACAGAGTAAATAAATTCAGCTCTTCCAAATCCAAACAAATTATTGCCCAATGCCGACTCCCCAACCATGAACCAACAAACCTATTAAACAAGTGAACAATATATATATAAAAAAATTCAGATATGAAATCCCACTCAACTACAAAGAACTCAAGTCAATTCAGAAACAAAATCAATACAAAACAACAAAAATTAATTGTGATAGCAAAAATTCACAAATATCAAAATTTAAAAAACCCTTACTTACTTAATATCAAAAGAAAAAGAAAGAAGCAGCGACGGATGGCGACGAGATGAAGTCGGAGGTGAACGGCGGGGCGCAAGTCGATTTGGTGGAGAAGGGTCTGAAATCGGGAAGAGAACAATCGATGAGTGTCGAGAGAGAGTAGGTGTTGTGGAGTGCTGATTTTTGTTCTAGCAAAGTTTGTGTAAGCTGATTTTCTCTTCAACGAATGCCTTGAACGATATGTCGTTCGCTATATATATTTTTTCAAAAAGGTGAAACGACGTCGTTTCGTCATGGTTTTTAAAATTCTAGAAATGACGTCGTCCTCGTCCCTTTTGTTTCCCTGTCTTCGAATCCTCTGCACCAGACCAGGGGTGGCAGACACTTAGGGTTTCTAGAGGAAGTTCAGACGGTTAGGGTGGGGTTGGGAGGGGATAATAGGGGAAATTCGGCCGTCGGGGGGAGGGCAGCCGCCCACATTCATCCCCACTTGGCTCTGCCTCTGCAAGCACATGTTTAGCTACTAATAAGCTACGGTTAAAATAATAGCCTGAATTTACGTGTTGACATGTTTGAAGATTTGAGTTCGTATGAAGAATAAATAAGTGGTGAGAACTGACAACAAAATATTTAAAGTTTTTAGTAAAAATATGGTGTCAGACCTACTTGCATATCCTAGATCCAATAAAGAATATGAAATTATTGATTTTTTTTTCCCATAACTTAATCCGCTTATAATTTTGCAAAGTGTTACTCTCTTGGTTTGAATTAATAGGGTCTACTTTCTATTTTGAATTTTCCAAATTATAGGCCTATATCCACCTTCTTTACTTATTATTTATTGATCAAATGCCATTTTTATCCTTTATAAATGATTAAATGATATTCTCTTATTTCAATGCAAAGTTATTCATCTAAACAACCATTGCCCAATAAAAAAACGTCCTATCTAAAGAGTTGATAAGATTATATTTGGAAAACTAAATATTAACTAATACTTATAACTAACTCAACCATTTTTTTCTTAAAAAATGTATTTGTTTAAATAGCCTGTTAATTCAAAAAGGAAGAAGTATTAATTACTACCATGTTCACTAAATCATTTGATAATTGTTTTAGAACCAAAACCATTTGATAGTTTGGTAGATATTTTTTTTGGGTTTTTTTGCGCAAAGAAAAAGTTTGATAGATGACTAAATAGTAAAATAGAGATATGGATTTTTTTTTTGCCCTAGAGCTTATACAAAAGGCATAAAAGATTAGAAAAACAGTGGTGAAATTTAGTCTCTGAGAAATGGGACACACTTGGTTTCCCTTTCTGACGACGACACGTGTAAAATGCCAATGTACGAATCTGGTCACTGGCAGCAATCTAAGGAAAACCTTTGTTGAAAGAAAAGGTCAAATGTTGGGTTAGGAGCTAATGAGAAGTGGACACGCACCTTGGCCTACGCTCTGGTTTAGATGGTGACAGCCATCATGCTTTTCTTTTGAGTATATTGTTTTTCTGGTTTTCTTTTGAATAATTTGTTCCGTCTTTCGTTGGTTCTGTCAATTTCGGAGGTACCATCCGCTGCCAACAACAACTGGAAATCAAATGGAGTTCTTTGTGTCGGTTCATTGCATCCCCCCTATATGAATATCATCAACAATTCTCTTTCTCAACGGACTTATGATGAGCATTTTACTTTCCAAAGAGGAAAGTGTATCATGATCGATTATTATGTTTTTATTTTTTATAAATTAAATACTATCATTGAAATGGAAAACGGATTGATAAATTGTAAAGGATTATTGGTAGGTCTTGGTTCTTTTGTCATGTAAATTTAGATGCTCTAATTGTAAAAAGTGGCAAGTGAGAGATGAGAGAAGTAAACAAAATTGTTTGCAGTATTCCAAAAAGAACTCGATTGGATTTAGGAATCATAGTCAAAACGAGATGCAACCATATGTTGGATTGAATATGCAAGTGCGAACGAAAAAATAGAAAGGAAATTCCACATCAAATAAGTATAAAATGGGTGAACAATATATAAATAGTGATGATCCATAAACTAACATTTTAAGATGTGATGTTAAACTTAGCTGTATTTTCTTTTTACTAAACACAAGCGCAATGCGTTGTTCTTGATGATTCCCGATCCAACACCATGAATGTTGAATGTTGTAAGTAGTTTGCTTGGCAAGATGGATATTGACAGGAAGGAATATTATTTTGGAGATATTGTGCCTGCATTTCCGAGAGAGTTTTTTGTGCTTGCATTTCATTCTACTTGAAGTGACAATCGCCAGCTGCCAAGGCTAGATTATTGTGCTTGGATTTCCGATAAAGTTTTTTGTCAAATAATTAACATAATTATCGTAATACTAGGTTTCTTGTCAATTTGAGCCATTAAGTAATTAACATATCATAATTGAATGCCAACAAAAAAAAAAAAGAAATTGCCAAATAAGAAGCACTAAGTTAATTTCTTAGAGCATATTTATCTAGAATGGAGCATTCGAAATCGAGTCAAATATTCTACAACTACCCCACAAGTAATTAATACCAAACTTACTCAGAAAGTCCGGCACATCAAGACTCGGCATACCAAAACCCAAATTTATACTAAAATGAACTGACCAATTTAGCTAGATTGATTTAGTAGTGATGTGGTTATTTATTAAAAAACAAATGTGTGTGTTAATCCTATGCAAGTTGTTTACTTGCAAATTTTTAATCTCTATTGTCAAGAGTGGATCTTACAGTATAGACGGTTAAGCTGAATATAAAACAAGTATAATTGACTATCACATAGTTGGGTCTAACATGAGTCATATATATTTGGATCTAACGTGAGCCAACTTTCGAATTTCGTCACCAAACTCCCACTTTTAGCACAGACTCGGCAGGGTCTCATTTAGGCGCACTTGAGTCTATCCTAATTACAACTACAAACTCTCCCTAAATTTGAATCTAGACCTAATAACATGTGGTGAAAGTACGTCGTATTAATTTGATATCATCTGCCATGGTATCTTTACATTTTTTCCCAAAGTGATTTCTTTAAATTCAATATGTATTTTCAGTTTTGAAAGTTAATTTCAATATGTGGTTGGAGTTTGGACGTGATCAGTTGTAGAAAATGGAATGAGAACAGAAATGGATAGAGACCTGACCAAGCATAAGAGACTAGCAAATTACTTCAGGGGTGTAATCGTCAGCATAAAAAATTCTAGGCTGTGTGGCTCGCTGTGTCATTGACACGTCGCAACTAATTGGATTTGATGTCATGAATGCAACAGTGACTCGCTACGGTAATTCCGTATTTGACCACGGTGTGAAAGTTAGAGAGTTAAAGAACAAGGAGTGAAACCGAAATGAAACTAGAACGTTTATCTACACTATATTTTTTTATGACAAACGGATCAATTTTTAAGGATATAATTAAAATTATTTTTTTCTTCGACAAAAAAACCAAATTTATTTATTTTTGGCTCAGATTAAAACATTTACATAATTAATATTTATTTATAGCAGTAGCTACATGATACATATTTGGTGTGATTAAAGAACCAATATTATTTATATTTTAATTACAAAACATTTTCTCAGATAGTCTTTAACAAATTCTTTTATTTGTAATACTTTTTAAAACATAAAAAATTATTCACAATTAAAATCAGATTACCCATTCAACACATTATTAAAAAAGTTTTCTTAGCTACACTTGGTGTATGATTTTAGTCATACATCAAGTCAATCAGGAGAGAGAATTTTCTAACTTGACCCACTCTGAGAACATATCCAAATAAAAAACCCCTCTTCTGATTGGCTTAGTATGTGACTAAAACCATACACCAAATGTAGCAAAAAAATTTCCATTAAAAATACCAGTGACGCAAGTGTGTCGAAGATCTAAAAGAAAAGGTGGGTTCTTTCTTACTATTCATATAAAAAATTCTTATTTAATTTAATCAAAAGATAATTAACTATTCAAGAAATACTCTCCTAAATAAGACATTAATATAATATCAACATGATGTCAGACTGCCTATTTTGCACTGCCGCCGCCGCCGCTTTCTGCCTCATCCAACATAGTTTCTCCATCGACGGGGGTTGTTGATCTTTGTTGAGATTATTCTAGCTTTATGTTTAATAATTTAAATTTTAGTTTATGTTGATTTAGATATATGATCTTTTTAGCATCTATTGTAGTGTGTTGTTTTTGAGTTGGTAATTCATCTCCTAATATTGGACCTTCGTTGTCTCTGATATTTTTTTTGGTGATTTATCTTCAACAACGATGATATGTCATTATATGAATATCTTAGATGTGCGAATCAAATTGTTCTTGTTAAAGTAATTGATTTTACATCTAGTGTAATTGAATTGAATTTGCATCTTAACGATAAAACTATTCATGTTTTTGTTTAAAAAACATAAGGCGCGAGTCAAATCTACAACATTAACATTAAAAAAGAAGTTGATAATTACAACAATTTGAGCATATGTATATACTAGAAGCAAATATAGTAACTCAATACATGGTAAAAGTAGTACTATAATGGTATGATTATCATTTATCTAAGTGAGAGAAAGAGAGACTCATAAATCTAAAAACATATAAACATTAACTAGTACCTCATATACCACCTCACATAACATTACTATATAGTACTGCTCTCCTCTCTCTCTCTCTCTCTCACTCACTCAGAGTGAGGTTTTTATGTTTATTTCTAAAGAGCAAGAAGTAATCAGAGTTACTGTAGCCAGCTAGCTATTAAACATGAGTTAACCCACTCCCAGAAAAAGAAAGCTTGTTGCCCTAAAAGGTGGAGAAGAAGCACTCAGAAGCAACATCTATATTTGGTGTTCTAGATTAATCTATCTTCCTTAGTTTATATACATAAAACAAAAACAACCATTATTAATTATTTTTCTTTATTTTTCAATTTTTTTGTGTGTGTTGGTGTAAATATAATTATATAAAGAAAGAAAATGGGAAGAGGAAGAATAGAGCTGAAGAGGATAGAGAACAAGATAAATAGACAGGTTACGTTTGCAAAGAGAAGAAATGGGTTGCTCAAGAAAGCTTCTGAGCTTTCTGTTCTTTGCGATGCTGAAGTTGCTCTCATCATTTTCTCTAGCTGTGGCAAGCTCTGTGAGTTCTGCAGCGCCTCCAGGTTCTTTTTTTTTTATTAAATTATATTTTATGTGCCTCTTTTTAATTAGTGTTATTGTTAATTATTTCATAAGTTAGATTCTTGGTTATCTTTGGACTGTCACCGATCTGTAGATTCTTGGTGTTATATATTTTCTAGCATATATCTTTTAATTTTCCATATATTTTCTAGCATATATCTTTGAATTTTCCTTCTTACTTTATTTTCTTTTGAAAATATTAATATGGTTGATGTTTCTAACAAGCAAATGTTTTTCTTTGGCTAATCTTTTTTTTAATCTCCTCTCTTGAAGTTGATCTGGACATGCTTGGAGATCTAAGACATCTAAAAAGTTCCTTTTTGTTTTTTTTGATAAGTAAAGAATTTCCTTCTAGATTGATGAATTTTCTTTGACCCTTTGTTTCAAAGTGTATATTTATGATTATCGTAGGGAATTAAATTTTTGTACATTGCATAATTTGTTCTTTTGTAAAATTTTCTCAGCCTCTACCTATATTAGTATTTGATTTACAAGTCTGAGAAGAAAATCTTTCACTGCATATTTCTGTATTGTATAATTATCAAATTTTAAGAAATTTTAGTATATAGAATGCTTATAATTATTGCTTTTTGCTCCTTAACAATAGGATGCTTAAGCAAGCTGTTAAGGATTTTTAATAAAGAGTGTAGACTTCTAGCAGAAATAGCAATGCTGTTCTTTTCCCCCTCCAAAGCTGGAAACTTCACTCATAGATCAACGAAATGCAAACTACTACTAGTCAGTTTTATTTTTTGTGAATGAAAAGGTAATTTATATAAACAAATATACTTCTTTCTATTGTATCATTTAAAAGGAATTAAAAAACTTACTTTTTTGATTACATCCCATGTTGAAGCACTAAATTGACTAGACTTGTTGAATTATCTCCTTTTTCTTTCATTGTAAATTTATATCATTGGACTGTTTTCAAGTTGCATTTTGATTAAAGAACAATCACAGTATAGATTAAGCTATAAGTTACTACAATTTACATTAAAATTAAACGATTTGACCCACAATCACTTATCAAAAAGAAAAGAAAAATTAATACAGAGTTCTAGTATTGGTATTGTTCTCATGTCCTGAGAATTGTGGTTTAAAGTTTTTCTTGTGATAAATTATTTTATTTATTCTCACCGAGAAATGAACTTTCAGTCCTTTAGTGATAATTGATAAAGAGTTGATTCTAATACCAATGAGCTATAAATCTATTGATATTAAGATTTAATGCTTACTCAAATTATGGTGATAATGTGTTCATCTCTTTCTAATTAAAACTACACTTGATCGACAATGGAGAGGGTATCCTTTCCAGGGTAAACTCTTTCCCAAGCACTTAATATTATCTCAATTTACATTAAACTGATACCATTCCAAACTAGCTAATATTTCAATTTAGCTGTTCATAATTTATTGTTGGATAGCTATTAACATTGGTTTAGGAAGTTAGTTTCCTGAAATAATCTCTTAAATGATTATGTTTATTTATAAATAAGTGATTATCTATGTGGAATGGTGTCTGGACTAGATATATTATTTCATGGAATGATGTCTTGAGTAGTTATGATTGTTTACATATATAAGGAACTACCCCATCTCATTTCAAACATTATTGGAAGGCTTCTAGTTCTTGCTTTTCTAATTAAAACCAGCAGATCTTGTTGTATTCTGAAACGAATTGTCTATACGACATATAAGCAAGATAGTGGCTGCATATCATTTAAGGATTTTTTTCCCTCCAAATTGTGCATTGGCTTCCAACAGTACTTGAAACTTCTTGGCTTGTTGATTAGTAGTAATTGTCATATATTTTCATTTGTTTAAAGGAAAGCAACATGTTTGAGACATAGAAGTTCAATATTACAAGTAGAAGCTTTCCAAGCTCACCTTCTTTCTTTTCTTTTCTTTTCTTTTTCGGTGCAGCATGATGAAAATAATTGAGAAGTACCACAGGTATAGCTGTGGAGCGCTTGAAGCAAATCAAAGTGATAAAGACACAGAGGTAAGGCCTTTTATGTTTTGGGTTTGTTTTATATGTAATCATGTTACTATTTTCTTTTTAACAGAACAATTTCAATTACAGTGAATTTCATAAATATAAGACTTATAATAACTGTGAAATGTCCTTAAGCAGCGCAACTACGAGGAATATGTGAAGCTCAAAGCTAATGTCGAAATGCTGCAACGTTCACAGAGGTAATGCGCATCATTAATTGTTAAGTAGCATTGAATATTGATCTTACTTTGTGCTAATAATAATTGATAATAACTACAATATATATACTGTACATTGTTTAGGAATTTTCTCGGGCAAGATTTGTGGGGATTGGGCTCGAAGGATCTTGAGCAACTTGAGCATCAGCTTGATATGTCACTCAAGCAAATAAGGCTCACAAAGGTATTTATATGTTGCACTTCTCTGAAGTTGGTTTATACAAAATTGGTAGACTGTAAAGCTTCCTGAAGTACTTGTGCATTACATTATACTGCTCTCATTTTCTGTTGACCTTGGGTGAAAAACGGAGATTGTGCATAAACTCACTAATACGGATGGTGAATGCTATCTATCAGATTAAAGTTTGCTGTGTTGGTGGTATACAAAAGATATAATTACATCATTGCATACTAGACTACTATAGTAGACTTTAGTGTAACAACACGAGAGTTATTTTCAACCTTAGAAAGGTTAAAGATATAGGTTACAATGTGATGATAAATATTAACTAGCGATATGATTTTTTTTATCCAGGGATAATTATTGATATGATAAATATTGTTTTTATCATAATGATAATACAAGTTTTATTATGTTGTAACACAGAATAAACTATTGTTTATGAAAATGTATATGCTTTTCACTTGGGTGACAGACCAAGTAGTTAAGCGCACTTGCAAGAGAATGTAAGTTTATACCCAAAAGGCAGAAGTTGTTTCTAATGGGTCGGTCTTTTTAGAGATGATGTCTCGTATCATCTAGTAGTTGTGAACCCACCCTGTCTTCTTAATGAGAGTGGGGAACTATTTAGTACTTGTGTGGTGAATGTTTTCTGTACGAGATCAATTAGATCCGACTTTCCAATAAGTTGAACTTTTAAGCTTGGTCTAACAGCATGAGGCTACATATTCCCTTTAAAAAAGGGAAAGAAAAAAAAGAGTGCACATGCTTATAATAACAGTCTTGAGACCACTTTAATTTTTGGTATGTCGGAATGGCATTTGCTTTGAAATTGTTCATTTGGTTGGCTCAAATGTAATAAATTCATTCTTCATCCACGTATTAAGCTGCAGCTGCTATGTTTATGAAGACAATTAAACACTTTTTTCTTGGTTGACCACTGCTTTCATGCAGACCCAATGCTTGCTTGATCAACTCTCTGAACTTCAAGCTAAGGTATTATCTCGTTTCTAATGATTATTAGAGGTATATATTCATGGACATATAATTTAAATATTTTCATCGCTTCTTGTACAGGAAAAAATGCTATTGGAAACCAACAATGCATTAAGGATCAAGGTATACAGAACTCATAACAACATCGTAAAGACATGTAATTTGGATGGCAAAGTATGTAGTTAAACCTAAATTATATATGCAACAGTTGGAGGAAACTAATGCAGCCCTCAGAACATCTTGGGAACCTGAAGACCAAAATGTTCCATTCGGCCACCACCGGCTAGTTCAGTCTGCGGAGGGTTTCAGGGAGCCTTTGCATGTCGGGTACGTACTAGTAGTCCCACTTTCAAACCCATAATGTTTACTTCAGTTTGTTTTGGTTATTATAACATGTTTTTGAATAGTAAAAGAATATAGAGAATGATTCCAAAACAAAAAACATGATAAATGTTATGCCTTATGTTACGCTAATTTCCTAACTATTACGAAACCTTTTTATTGTTCTTCGAAATTTTCAGCTACAATCCGGCGGAAACAGGCCAGGGGAATGTAGCGACGACATCGCAAAATGTGCAGGGATTGTTTCCAGGGTCGATGCTTTAATTTTTGTCATTCACCCTGATTTAAAATGAAGACACATAATCTATAGAACCAAATAAATGATCAGTGCAATACGCAGACACCAACTATATATAGATACACTTGAGTAATAAAATATATGCTTGTAGGCAACAGATTCTTAATAACATCTTATTTATGGGCCGAAACAATTTTTTTTTTACAATTTTTCTCAATTTTATTTGGTACTTTTCTATTATTATATTTAATTTACAACGTTCAAAAAAATTAAACTCTCATACATGTATTTGTTTTTTTTTAATAAATAGAGATGTAATATATATGAAAATAGAGTTAAGGTCACTAAATTAGTGACCGGACAACCATAAAAATTATCACCACAGATATAAAAATAAAAAATAAATCGTATGTGGATGTCTAAACATCCATGCCGGAGTGTAAACCACATGGAGCTCAATGGGTTATTGGAAAAAACCTTGCAATTCCTGAATCGTATCCGGACATCATCCTAAGAGCTGTCATACCTGTGTTTGTTGATTCAACAGTAAAGATGTAAATGGCAAACAGTTTTGAATGACCAGAGAAAGCACGAGAGAAAATCGACAACTCAGAATGCTGAAATGAATGCAATCTAAATACTCACGATATACGAATCACTTTGTCGTGGTAATCAATTCTATTAACCCATCTTGATCAGGATTTGGTGCAATGAATCGGACTTGAATTGCCCAAAATACCAGAGGAGAAGAAAGAGATTGGGCATATGGGGCACGGCACCCACGTCACGTCGTTTTAATGGTGGATTAACGTACGAATCATTTTCCATCCGTTTGTGGGCTATGATCTGTTTGATAAGTATACCTCCACAGTCAAACTCACGTAGGCCCCCTCTCCTAGCCTTTGTCTTGTCCATGTAATTTGGTCCGTTTCAAGACACCAGCCGTAGTTGCTGTCACTCCGGGTTGACTGTACAGCAGCTGAAAATGTAACCTACAATATTTTCTTTTAAACTAGAAATATTGTAAAATTCCCCACCGAATGCCAAAGATTTTACTGAATTATTTAAGTTAGATTAGTTTTAAAAATTATGAGATTTCCAAAAGAATAAAATAAAAGAGATCTTAGTGCATTTATATGACAAAAATTAATAAGGTGTATAGGATGAATCCAGCATAATACCACAAGTGCATAGCCATACAAGTAATAGAGTGGTGAATGAGTGTCTTGTCCTACGAGGAATTAGTTAACTACTAGTACTAGCTTAGATTCTATTATCTAACTAGTCAAAATCAAGTGAATTAAGCAATAGTTAATTTTTTAAAAACAAGTAAATGCAACTAAACTAAGCACAAGCAACGGAAATAAGCACAAAAATACAAAAACATAGTCTAGATGACAATCTATCAAACACTTCGAGTGCACACCCAACTAATCCTTACCTAATGATCCTCCAATGCAATGCTACCCTTTGATACCTAATCAACACCCATGCAACCTATTGTACCAAGTCTGACCATCTATCTCCAGCATGATTAAGAAGAGATGCAATGCATTATTGAATGCACTTTCTTATTATTGATGGGCGAAGATTGCTAATCTATTGAATGCACTTTCTCAAACTACACCATGCAACCTATTGCACCAAGTCTGACCGTCTATCTCTAGCATGATTGACAAGAGATGCAATGCATTATGTTTTGTCAATCTCTCTAATTAAACCAAATTAGTTTAACTGCCTCACAATACATGATTCTATCTCTAGCAACAATGAAATTGTGTCATTCAATCTTAGGGCTTCTAAGCTTACTCTCTCTCAAGCAATAAACTTAGTCCAATGATCTATTCCTAGGTTGATCAAGTCTAGGAAAACATTAAGCACAAGATTGAATGAAAATCAATAAGAAACAATTATTGGTAACCAAAGCGTAGCATAATACATCACATATTTACATCGGGTTGCTTAATTGGGCAAAACACAAACTAAAACAACATAAATAAAAAGTAAATTAACATTAAAATATAAAATCTATTCATTACAAACGTAAAAATAAAGAGAGTATAAAGAAAACTGAAAAATTCAACTAACTAAGAAAGGCGATGACAGTGGAGGTGAGGCTTCCTCTAAATTTTTCTCTCTTCCTAGCGCTAGCCTCCATCCTTCTAAAGTATAAACCAACATAAAAACAATGGAGTATTTATATGTAGCACTTGAAATAACACTAAACCCTAGGTCACTCTTGCTCAAATTCACTAATTCAAGAGCTATGTCACGTCATTGGTGAGCCTATTCTCTCCAGCGCATGTGTCACTGCCGTGATAGAATTGTCATGGTCGTGACTTGCGGCAAATTCATGTCATGGCAGTGACTCTCAACAGATTCATGTTATGGCCGTGACTCAAGACAGATTAGTGTCATGGCTGTGATTCTTCAATATTTTGCCTCGTCACCTGAATTTTGTGATTTTTTGTTGTTTTCCTCTTTACATAAGATTTTATTGAATTAAGCATAACTTGCAACAAAAATATAGTGAAATAGCCGCATATACATGATCTAAAGTGTGTGCATCAGTGTATTGGTTGTGAAAAATGTTAAGGGTAACATTTGGGGCTTAAATTAAAAAAAAATGTACTATGAATAAATTTAAGCAGGGATAATTTTGAAAGGAGAAATGGAAGTGGAAATCTTTTTATGGAAATAGATAGTGGTGAACAAATCATGGACAAGGGCCGTGAGTTCGATTTCTAGGTTGAGTTGATTCATAGGATTTATTTCTTAGCCCAAATTCTAGAAAATTAGGGCCAAACTTGGACCACCCCACGGATTTGACGACAAATGTAATTATCGATCAATATGATGCATGCGAATAAAAATTTAAATTTTTTAGTAAAATTTCTACTTTTTTCCCTGCAGCATCTGATGAAGAATTGCAAGTCTGAAAACTAATTGAAACAATGTAATTAATAAGAAACCCTAATTAGTAAAAGACGAAAGTAGTGTTGATGGAGTTAAAGGCTTGTACAAATAGTGCTAGAAGAGGAAGATTCATCTTTCAATGGTTATACTTGAAAAGAAAAGACAAGCATGATCAAGATAAAAAGAGAAAGCAAAAATAAAGTAAAACCATGAATTTTTGTTAACCAATAACCATATACCTTTCTCTTTTTTTTTTTTTTCCAATTTGGTCGTTTTTTAATTCCAATTTGGTCCATACCATGTGGCCAGCACTTAATTACAATCCTGAGAAACATGAAAAATATTCCACCAACAGCCAATAAAAGTTGTGTTTTCAGGTATATGCCATAACCAAATGTGACCCACAACTACTTTCCTCCTTTCTTATTAGCTGTGAAAGTCATCGATCTCTATTGTCAGTTGGGTTGCCAATAACTACCGTGTTTTTCTCTAAACAGAAATAAAGTAAAAGAAAAATATTTGTGGTTAAAGCAATACCCAATTCGCAAAAAGAGGTGATTTATTCATACATTCTTTTAGGAGGTGACAAGGTGGACTTTATTGATAAAAAAAGATGTGGTGGGTTTTGTTGGGGCCCAATTAGTGCATGCCTCCACAAGGGAGATATACGATTCTAACACAGGTGTTGTAGCCATATAAATGTTTTTATTGCTATTTTTTAAGCTCTGATTTTTCTGTTACGGATCTGTCAGTGTCAATCACGTTATAATTTTAGAAGTCTAAACTTATGATCTTAAGCAAATCTTATCAATAGTTGCAAGCTGATGATGATAAGCTTTTGGAGTCATACAGATACATGAATTTGGCAAGATGGGTCATTTGAGAAGATGAGTTTTCACTTCACTTACCCCAATCTAGTGTCTCTGTATACGCATATCAATAAAAATTTGGGTTGAATTATTGAAGATATAATATAGGCACACTCAATACATACACTTTGTATCAAGACCACATAATCTGGTGTCTTTTATCTCTTTGTACTTGTTTCACAGATCAATTCTTAATGTGGCCGATTCTCATACTGTTTTTTAGGTGAATTTTTTTAAAATAAATTTTAGAATTATAGAGATTTATACAATACTTTTTCACAATTTTGGAAACTTTCTTAATATTGAAATATGATGTTTGTATATGTCGTAGATTTAAAATGTTTGACTGACTAGAATTAGTTTCGAAGAGAAATATACAGATACGAAGATACAAACTAGAAAACTAACATACATCAACATGGCATATGAAAATGAAAGTCACAATTTAAATGTGTTTTTTTTTGCATTTTGTTGGTTTTATAATTGATGCTTTTTTTTTTTGGGTCGGGAATTGATGCTTGGCATTACATGGTTATAATTAGATTTGGATTGATCATGAAAAATGCAAGCACCAAATGACAAGAGAAGGGAATTGTTATCCAATTCATATTGCCAACAAGTTTGTGCCGACAGATGGGATTTATCTCCGAGTACAACGTATTGTACTTTCCGCAAATTATTTTGCTCATCCTTTGTTTCTATTTTCCTCTCTAATCTAAATTTGGGAATTCATCGTAAAACAAAAGCGATGAGAGAGTATCAACAATTGAACGGAATTGGCCCAAAGACATTAGAAGGGAAGGCCCACGCTGCCCAAATCGCAAATAAACTAAAATGAAATTTTCATAATTAGCGCTAAATAAACATATTTTTTTATACGAACCGAATAAACATAATTATGAGATATTCTCATCACTACACGCCATAATTTTTTTTCCTGGTTTTTTCAGTACATGATGTGGCTGTTTTGATCGCGCTAGTATATATTTTATTCTATTTTCTATAACTAAATTAACTGCAATTAATATTTAGTTTTATTATATTTTTGTATATATTTTATTATATTTTCATCTTAATGATAAATGCGGCTTTTTTAAAAGAGAAATAACGCTATTTTTACTAAATACTGATGAAAAAAAAGGGCTACGAGTCATTTCTTTGGAGTATTTAAGAGGAAGAATATAAATAAAAATGAATTCAATTTTCTTCACGCATAGAAACTCAATCACTTAACTTTTATAGACTTGTTTTTGATCGGTAACTTTCAATAGACTTTTGGCTCTTACAAATAGGCCGAAACAATATATAATTCATAAAATCAAATCCTAAACAAATCAAAATAGTAAATAACCTAACAAGAGCTTGAATTAGTCAACATTTAAGTGTTCCCATGTGGAAAAAAAGGTCTAACATATTATTACACTAACTAATGAGAAAAAAAAAAGCATACTATTATACTATAAGTCAATTCATCAGGCGGCCAGAGATTTCCATATGCGAACTTGCAGCATGTGCATGATATATCAAAATCTTGTTATTTTTTTTGATCGAGAGAGCTAAAATCTTGTTATTACTAAAATAGGGTCGAAGAAGCCGAACAACAAAATTAATAAATCCGATGACCATTTACATTGAACTGAAATGGACATAAACAAGATTTTACGCACCATTTTAAGTTCAAAATGATGGCCTTAACGAAACAATTCGACATATATTAATAAAATTAGATCACAAATTTTTGCCTTAATTACAAAATAGTATACGATTTAGGAAATTTTGACTAGTCAACAAATGCTGCCAACATCAAATGAAAACGAAAGTGAATAGATTGATTTAATTAGGGGTAACCCATAATACGTAAATGGACCATCTATGAGCTTTGACATGGGATGGTGATTCACGAGCACGATAAAGTTTCCCCACGATATTGATTCTTTTGGTTTCGCCATTTTTGTTGTGTTGTCACCACCGTTGACTTTGGTGTTGCTTCATTTGGGAAGCTATAATGCCATCACTTATTACCATAATTACATACATTAAGAACCCATATTATATTCTTAGATTTTAATCAAGTTTTGGTAAATATATTCTTGTACTTAGTTACTACATACTGAAACTTGTACTTATCATATATTCCACGTATATATATATATGAGATCTTACTTGTGCTATCTTGTCAGATTAATGTTTTATCCTTTTTTTTTTTCTAAAGTAAGTAGAGAGATGGTTTCCGTAATTAGGTGTTTGATCTCAAATTTCATAGTAAGAATATAGGGAAATTATTTTTTACTTTTAGTACATGTTCTCTCACACATGTACAAAGCAAATTAATAAGTGACACGTAAATCTATGTATTACTTGATAATTTATTTTGTGTATAGTGTATCAAAAGTAAATAAAAAAATTTCAAAAATATATATAGATGATAAAATAGACAGAAGTATGCTAGGACAAAAATTAATTTTGTACACAAATAAACTGTCGAATCACGTATGTCCATCCTTATGATACTCGTAGTTGTTGGTCAATCTTTGGTTAGCATACTTTTTTTAACAAAGAGTGTTTAATATTGTGCAAAGAAAATAACAAAGAGTGTTTAATTACTTCAACATTTTTTTGAAAAAATACGACCACCCCATATTAATACTAGTTCAATTAGATTGGCTTCGTATTAGTATGACATCCCAGTTATACTGATCCAATTAATTTGACCTCGTATAACCGTGGAGGGATAACAGTTTTTATTAATAACCAAAAGAAGAGAGGTGAACCCATACAAATCTCAATATAAGAGTTTGGAAAAAAGCATAAGGAATGCAATCCAATTAAACTGGAAACTAGAGTCTCACAATCCAATTTTTGTAAGCTAATGGTTATATCAACATTAAAACATAAAATTTCATTGAAGTTCAAGATACTAACAGCTAAACTAATAGTTTGTAGAATTTAATTACCATACTTTCTTTTTATAAGTTTTAATTAATATACTTTCCAAATAAAAATATGAGAATTTGCATTTTTATTCAAAATAAGCTTTTTATAAAAATTAAAAAAATGTTAACTTACCAATATAGCATTCTTCCAATGATCATCCTACAATTTTTTTTCAAAAATATATCAGTCTTAAAACTGATTATAGGGTTAAGGGTAATCTCATCCTTAGTAGAGTAGGAATGAGAATAAATTTTTAGCGAACTAAACACAAACAATGAGAATTGAAATCTAATATCCATTCTTCATTCTTATTCCCATCAAAAAATTGTGAACCAAACGCTCCTTAAAAGGGACTTCCGGGGCCTCTCTAACCCTTTTAATTTGTTCTCTTGGAGGTGTATTCTAAGACCAACCATCATTACACCAAACCTCTATCATTCGTTATATGATATATGTATAGTGATAAATTCATTCTTTAATCAAATTGAATTCAGTAAAGATGAAATTGACTATTTATAGTTATATAAATCAATAAGAAATTTTTATTAACCCGACATGTAATATCTAATGAAAATCCCCAGTTCAAAAAAAAAGGAAAAAAATTAATATATAATGAAACTAATTTTTATATTTTAATTTAATAGCAAAATCTATAATAAAGTTAAATTCAACGTCAGGGCGGCCTTGTGAAGCTATAGTTCCATATCAATGGAACAAGTCAATGAACAATTATAGAAAGCAAAAGACCAAAACGTGAAAAAATTTCCACGCTTTCATTCTTTACAAGGATAAGGGAACAATGCTTATATAATGCCAGTCTGGTACAGCACGCAACCAACAATTTTTTATTTGCTGGTTTCATGTTAAAATTACAGTTTTCATTTTACTTACAATTCTTACTTACAGTTGAATTTTAGTCATTTATTTTATCATTAAACAAAAAATATTACAAACGTCTCAAGTTCCCTTAATTAGAAGTCTCAAGTTTTATTGATTTAAGAAAATAGTTTTGAATTTAAATATTAAGTACAAAAAAATTATAGATCAATTAGATAAAAAAAATTATCTCACATACACCAAAAAAAAAAAAATATATATATATATTTATAATCCGATTCGAATTTGGATTAATCAAATTATACCAAATAATTTTAATAATATATTGAAGCATCTTTGCGTTTACTATATAATTACTATGCTTGAGCGCTCCCTCTCTCTTTCTGTCTCCCCAAAAAAGTCATCAATAGAAGGGACGGATCTACTAAGAATATAGTGGACCCCACTTTCTTCATAAAACTAGCATTAATTATACATATATTTTAATTTAGACGACATTTTTTCTTATTCTTGGACCCACTAAATTTCACTAATTCTTATATTTGGAGTTTTGGACTCCATTATATAATTTAAAATTATTTTCCGCTTTAATGTTTTAATTTAAGTATTTTAAGATTATATTGAACTACTTTTTCGTGGGCTTATTTAAGTCCAAACAATGTCTTATTATATTTATATTTATTGAACTACTTATTTATGGTAAAGTGTATTAACTAATAAAACATTGTATTTGTGGTTACGCCAACAATAGATTTACTATTTTCTACGGTTGTAAATTTATCATTTTTTATAATATAATTTATCATAATTTTAGGAATAAAATAAATGATCAATACTAAAATGAAGTTTACTAATGTACACCAGAAAAAATTTTTGATAGTTGCACACTCATTTCTTATGTTAAAAACATTAAAATTGATTGAGGATGATTATAGGGTTTTTCTATTAAGAGAAAATAATTCATATTATTTGGATCGGCTTTGAAAAATTTGTAGCAATAGGGTGAGAAAAAGCAAAAATCAGACGTAGTGATTAGGGCTTTGTTGAATCTACGCCGTCAATACAAGTGTTGGTGTGTGGGAGTGACAGCACCATATAACCAATAACCATGTAAATATGTTTTTATTCTTCTTCTTCGTAGAAATCTCGCTGTCAGTATTAAGTAGCTTCGTACACTCTCACAAAAATGATGAGGCTCCTATTATACATAATTTAATAATTCCTCAAAATAAATAAATAGGAAACTAATGGATCGTACAGCTTTCAACCAACGAGAACTCGACAACACTTTTCATGAAAACAACTCTGGTTTTAAGCACCATTGTTTGTGGTTTTCGCCTAAAAACTTGAAACCACTACTGTATGGTATGGTTATATCTCTCTATCTATAAAAGTGACAAGTTTCTCTTCTCTGATTTCCAATTCTATATATGTGCATGCTTTCTTGGGCAAAACTTCACATATAGCAAGAACAGAAAAAAAGAGAAAAGATCAACCATTTTTAACTCACTCTGTTTGTCTTTGTAATTTGCTGTTTCTGGGTTCTGGGTTTTGGGTTTTGGTTCTTTTTTGGTTATTTCTCTGGTTTTGGTTGTTGGGTTATTTAGAGGAAAGAAAAGATCTTATTTGTGTGTGTGTGAAGTGGGAAAGGGAGAGAGAGAGACTGGCATACATTAATTACAGATCAAATTAAGAGAGAGAGAGATATGGGGAGAGGTAGGGTTCAACTGAGGAGGATAGAGAACAACATCAACAGGCAAGTAACATTCTCAAAAAGGAGAGCTGGGTTGTTGAAGAAAGCTCATGAGCTCTCAGTTCTCTGTGATGCTGAGGTTGCTCTTATTGTCTTCTCTCACAAAGGGAAGCTCTTTGAATACTCCAGTGATTCTTGGTACTCTAATTACATCTTTCTCTCTCTTTCACTCCATCAGAAGCTTTTCATCTGTGTTTTTATCTATGAATCAAATTGAAGATTTGTTTTTTGGGTTTAGGGATTTAAAAAATCTGACATAAATAATTTGGATATATGTATGGATAACATTTTTGTGGAGGATGGCGGTTTTATACTTTCTTTTCTTGGAAACAAAAGCACAGTGATAGTTAGTTTCCAAAATTTTTCTTAACTAATTTGATAGGGTTATATCTTACTGGTACTTCATGCAGATTTAACGACTAATGACGTAGTCCTTTTGTGTTAAACAATATTTAAGTAGCCAATCTTCCTTCATGGGTGTCTTCAGTGACGACAGTGGGGACTGATTGAGCTGGTCAAGATAAACAACAATTTGGTGTCCATGGTGCAACTCCATGGTTCATAACGAAACAAACCCACCCTTTTCACTTGCAATATATATGCGTATTCCTATTTTCACTTAAAAATCTGTTTCTTCGTCTTGTTCTTGTTTATTCCTTTTCAATTATCTAGGTAAAGTTGGAGGTTATAGCCATAATATCTGAAAAAATATTAAAGTTTGATGTTTTAGTTCAAATACTGAAGCTAATTTAAGATCTCATTGTAGAGCTACAGCTGCAAATTTGTAGACTCACATGAAGAAATATTTGTAACTCTCTGCTCTCTCTCTCAATGGTCGAAGTCTACATACCCTACCTTGAAGACAAAAAATTAATCATTTTTTCTTTTCTTAATGGGGGAAATTATCAATTTCTGATTTATGCATTTTTCTCTATCTTCATTGAACAGCACTAAACATAGTTTTTTTTTAAAAAAAAAAAATCAAGTGTTAATCAATTAATGTTTTGATTTTTGTAATGGGTTGTGCCATGTGAAGCTAGACTCCTGATTTGAAAACCTAGTAATAAAAGAAAAGCTAATTTACTGATGTTTTGGAGAAAAGATGTATGTATTTCTTCTCTAACCAATTCTTACATCGTTTTCTCTTAGCTAAGAACAAAAACAGAAAAAAAAATAAAAAAATGAACATTAGGTTTACAACTCAAAGCAGCAGTACAGATTCACACTTGGACATCTGGAGAGTATAGGATGTAGCTAGGTGAATTTCGCCTCTATTAATTTATTGTCTTTTATGTCTTGAAAAAAAAATGTCTTGTATGGATTTTGAGCTTTCTTAATCCTTGTAGAATATAGATTTTTTAAAAATAATTTACCAGATCTATATATGGAGAGATTCATAGTCTCAATAACATTCTTAATTTTGTAAAATACTATTACAATTAAGGAAGCCTATGCCTCTATTTTGCAGGTTAAGACTCCATTTTCATATATGGAAGTGAAAGTTCACCAAAGTTTCTTTTGTTTATATATATATTTTTGTAGAATTTGTTTACAGGTTCAACATTTTCATTTCATTCAAAAGTTCCTTTCACCTTTCCATTCTTATGTGGTGTATATAATATAATATGAACTAGCTAGGTGTCACTAAAATTTGAAAAGTACTCTAGCCACAAGTCTTGAAGTCCAGATCTGGGTTTTTGATGGAATTTGGGTAATGTTTTCATCATCTCCTTTCATGTTTGATTGTATATATATAAGTTTTTTTTCCTTTTTTGGACAAGAATTTAGTGCATATAGATTAACTACCAGGTTATCATTTATTTATTTTTTTCATTTATTACTTGCATGACTGATCATATAAGTTTATATACATAGACAGGTAGCTGATTGCACCAGCCATAATTCCTATCATTCTTCTTAGCCATATCCTCTATAATCTTAAAATTATTCTTATAACCAAGGAAATACTGTCTTAGTTAGAAAGTATAGGTGCTTAATCCTTTCTGTGCCCAACTTAGAGTCATTATAATGTACATTTTATATAAAATCCACAATCCATGACCCAAATAGGATAAGCCATTTAAGGAAAGTATTTTAACATGTTCCTAGAAAATCTTTTGATGGTGTTAATATGTTGTGGAGCAGCATGGAGAAGATACTTGAGCGTTACGAAAGGTATTCTTATGCAGAAAGACAACTTGCTGCAACAGATCTTGATCCACAGCCACAGGTCCATCCCCTTAATTTAATTTCTTTCTATTTTCAACCTCATTATTGTATTTTCTACTCTTAAATTTACTTATATTTTCATCAATACATTACAAGTTTAATTACCATTCACATTTTTATTTTAATTGATTAAATTTTTAGCATCTAGTGTTTTGGGGAGACAATGCATCCACAATTTTGAACTTTACACTGTGCAGGGGAACTGGACCTTGGAGTACAATAGACTCAAGGCAAAGGTTGAGCTTTTACAGAGAAACCACAGGTAATTTTCTACCTTATCTTTTAATGAATTTTATTGATGTTCCGAGCCAGCCCATAATTTTTTTCCCCACATTTTTGGTGTTAGTCCTCTTTTAGGATGTATGTAATTAGTTAATCATACTAATTGTGAACTAAATAACCCATCTAATTAAACTGAATGCAGGCATTATTTGGGAGAAGATTTAGACTCAATGACCCTCAAGGACCTGCAAAACTTGGAGCAACAGCTGGACACTGCCCTTAAACTCATTCGTTCAAGAAAAGTACTTGACAACATTCTGCATTTTATTAGCAAATTAAAAAAGAAAAAGAAAAGCTGGACTTTAATTGGTGTGCTTGTTTCAAGTCAGATGACATATTCAATCATCTTTTATTCTTTTGCAGAACCAACTGATGTATGACTCAATTGCTGACCTTCAGAGAAAGGTAACACTTTTTTTTTTTTATGTTCCAAACTAATTGTATTACTTGCTTCAAAAACAAAAGCTAAAAGATACTTGTCACACTGTCTATTTTATAAATCTTTTTCTTAAATAGTTTGGAGGAAAAGGAAAAAACAATTCACCTATTAGACTACTCGTAATCCGGGGTCTCTGAAGTCGTCCCGTTGGACTCTGCTCAACTTTTTTATTGTTATTTTATTAAAGTCCTTAGTTCTTAACCTCTCAGTTTTTTCATCCGTAACACATGAGCTACTTTAAGAGACATTTTTTCACTAAACACAATTTTATTTTAATTTCCAACTTTTATCTACTACTTCATTTAATACTTTCTACTCCAAATTCATTAAAATAAAAATAGTTCATTAAAAAAATAATTCGTTAAAATAAAAATAATTCATAAAATTTAAAAATTAAATTAAAATAAAAAATTACATTAAAATTAAAATATTATAAATAAAATATTAAATATTACATTAAATTAAAAATACTACAACCCATATTTTTCACAAATTTTTTTACAAGC
>CAODLS012034201.1:0-17404 GCA_948243855.1 Flueggea neowawraea
TTGGAAAGGTCATAATGTTGTATTTGCCACTGCTTGGATGCCTGCTTAATTTTTTTTAGTTATATTAGTTAGTATCTTATTGAATATTATTGAACTCATCTTCAACTGCATTGCATAATGATTATTACACTCATGTTATATATTTAGGTTCACTTTCAAAAATCGCATTTTGATTTTTTAACGTTAGGTAATTTTAATCGCAATAGACTAGTAGCCTCGTATGTTGTGTTAATTTGCTAGATATGTATTGTTACTGTAATCGTGGTTAGTTCTGGCTATCTGATAGTAATGAGTGATTCCAACTACTTTCTGAATTGCTTTGAGAAGTTCATTTAAATTTTAATTAACAGATAGGCTAATCCAATTTGAAACCAAATCTCAATCTGAAACTTGTCAAAACATTACAAACTACTTATCTGCTCAAAAAATGAAAAAATTTGTTAATAGATTATTGTTCCCAAACACGAAAGGAAAGATCTTGCATTGTGTTTGGTGGCTAATTGTCCCTAGTTTGGTCTTAACTGGGCCTAACTCATATCATCCTTAAATGTAACCGGGTAATAAATTTGAAAGCCTAATTACTGAAAACAAAATTTAGAGTCCAGGTTAGTGAAATAAATTAAGGGTTTAATTACGTAAATTCCTAAAAGAAACAAAATTACGAAAATGGTTTCTTTTAAAAAGTCAAAATTACATAAACGACCTACGTATATGTATATACATGTATAAATAAAAAATAGAATACCATTAAATGAAAAATGGGAAAAATTAATAGAAGTTTAGTTTGGTAGACTTGGAAAAAAAATCAAATTATTTTCTAGATAAAATGAAAAAAAATGATTAAAAAAATGAAAACAACTAAAAAGTATGCATGACCCTTGAGGTTGGGCGCAACCCAATCATGAAGCTAGAAGCGGAAGGAGCAGATGATGATGCATAGTGTATGTAAAAGCTACTACCGAAGGCTGTACAGTCATAATTACAGAATTCAAAACGAATCTAGGGTGTAATTTCCCCTAGATTCAAAGCCCGATAAGTGAACAAAAATTTTATGCCAAATGGGTAAAAGAAAAATTCGATTGATACTTAACTAAAGAGAACCGCGTTGCATTAAAATGGTTTTAATATCATTTTAATTAGGTGTAACTTACTCTGAAAGACACCTTGTGAAAAGATAATTTTTTAGTATAAACCCAATAGATGATACATATTTAGGCAATATGGAACAATTTCACTCTTAACACTTAGTGTTAAGGATGAGACAAATAGAATTAGTGGAAAAATTAGAAAATATAAAATGAGGTGGCCAAAATAAAAACAATAATATTGCATCATGACATATATAATATATTTGATCAATTGTATCCCAAACGAAACTCAAAACCTAATTCATAATTAAAGAAAAACTTTGTACCATATTAAAAAAGAAAAACTATGTTCTCCTAAATGATAATGAAAGATCTGGTGGTAATGCCGTAGACTTGAATAGTAGTAATGACTTTCAAAACTGTCTTTTGTAGTGTGACCTTTAAGAGCTCGGGAAGCATGATTGTCACTTTACCTGGACTAATAACCAGGCTGGAGATAGCCGCATCTGGCGTAAACTTGATAGGTGCTTAATTAATGCTCACTGGCTTGACAGTTTTGGAGACTCGGACGTTGTGGCCTTACCTGCTGGTATTTCTGATCATTCACCGCTTTTGGCGCATCTTAGAACTACCTCTCTGTCTGGGAATAAGCCATTTTGCTTCTTTGATATGTGGGTTGCCCATCCACAGTTCCATGACATTGTGAGCAGGGTCTAGAATAGAAAGGTTGAAGGCTGCACTATGTTTTCCATTTGGAAACGCTTAATGATGTTAAAAAAGGTACTGCAGTGTTTAAATCGGGAAAAATTCTCTAATATCTCTAAAAGAGCAGCTGATTGCAAAAACCATTTAGAGCAGATACAAACTTCCTTACAATGTTCTCCTACAGATCAGGTTCTCCTCGCTTAGGAAAGAGCCATTTGCAAGGAATATAGAAGGCTTTTAACTTGTCAAGAGAAGTTCTACAAGCAAAGGAACGTGAGAAATGGATAAAATTGGGTGATTCCAATACCAAATTCTTTCATAGTTTGGTCAAAACCAGAAGGGCTCACAATAAAGCCAATCGATTGACTTTAGAAGATGGTTCTCTAATTACTGAGCAATCTGGAATATCCCTGGCCATGATTAACTATTACAAAAATTTATTGGGTACTGACCTTCCTGGTAAAACTCATGCAGAGGTGGAAATTCTCTAACAGGGCCTTTTGATAACCAATGATAAGGCTATATCTCTGTGCTCTGAGGTAACTGATGTCGACATTAAGTCTGCAGTATGGAGCATTAGTGGTCAAAAAGCCCCAGGAATTGACGGATTCACCAGTACATTCTTTAAAGAATGCTGGCCCACTGTAGGGGGTGATGTAACCAAAGCAGTCAAGGAGTTTTTTCTTCATGGGAGGCTTTTAAAACTATAATTCCTAAGATTGTTCATCCTGTTACATTGAATGACTTCCGTCCCATTGCCTACTACACTGTGCTATACAAAATTATTACAAAGATATTGTCTTCTAGATTGAGTGTCATTCTGCCTCGCTTAATACATGTTAGTCAATCTGCTTTTATGGCTGGTAGAAGCATTGCTGATAATGTGCTCCTAGCTCATAAGCTCTCAAGGAATTATCACCGTAATGCTACCAAGGCCAATTGTGCATTAAAAATTGACCTTAGAAAGACATACGATTCCATTGATTGGGACTTTGTTGAGGAAGTTCTGCTGGGATTGAGATTTCCATCAAAGTTCATCTCTTGGATTATGACTTGCCTATAGTCCTGTTCCTTTTACCTAATGATTAATGACTCTGTAGAGGGTTTTTTTGTGGGTAAGCGAGGGTTGAGACAGGGAGATCCTATGTCTCCTCTCCTATTTGTTCTTTACACGGATTACTTATCTCGTTCATTTGAGAATAGATTGCCCCCATCTTTAAATATCATTCTAGTTGCTCAGGGCTCAAATTAGTTCATCTTTCATTTGCGGATGATTTAATGATTTTTAGCAGTAGTCATATTGAATCCCTCTAGTCCATTCATGACATTCTTCTCATTTTGCTGCTGTATCTGGCATGACTATTAATGAAGGAAAAAGTTCCATCTTTTTTTCTGGTACCAATGATGAAGTTAAGCAGAACATTATGCAACTTCTGAGGTTTAAGGAGGGTAAATTACCTGTCAAGTATTTGGGAGTCCCTCTTATCTCTTATGCCCTTAAACGAGAACACTTTACTATACTCATTGACATAATTTGTTCTCGAATTAATTAATGGACAACGAAGTATTTGTCCTATGCAGGCAGGCTGCAAAAGATTAATTCAATTTTGCGTAGCATCCAAGTGTACTGGTGCTCAATATTTGTACTGCCAAAATCTATGATTCATGAGATAGATAGAAAATGTAGATCCTTCTTATGGTTGGGGAAACAACAGGGGTCTAAAAGTTTGGTTGCATGGAGTGATGTCTGTAAACCAAAAAAGGAAAGAGATCTAGGCATTAAAGACCTCTCTTCTTAGAACAAAGTTGCAGTGGGTAAGAAGGTATGATACCTTCTCACTTCTAAAACATCTCTCTGGGCCACCTGAATCACAAGGCAGAAGCTCAAAAAGCTTATTTTTTAGGGTATTATCAAATCATTTGATTGCAGTTGGGTTTGGAGGAACTTACTAAATCTTAGACAAGATATAATTAGGGGGTTTGAGTACAAACTAGGTAATGATCAGGATTTCTATTTCTGGCATGACCCTTCGTTGCACGACCAATCTATCATAGAGGCATTTCCTACTTTAAAAATCACTGACATTGAAATTTCCAAGAAAACCAAGGTACTGATGTTTGGAAACATAACAAATGGCAGCTGCCATATCCTATTAATGATGAAACTGAGTTTGCATGGCAGGAGATCATTAAATTTTCCCCTTGTGAACTCAGAGCTGATAATATCCGCTGGAGGCACTCTTCAGCTAGCACTTATACAGTAAAGAGTGTGTGGAATGAGATGAGACTAAAAGCCTATCCAGTGTCGTGGTATTGTCTGGTTTGGGGCAGTGATTGCATTCCTAAATTTAGTTTTATCTTGTGGTTAGCATTACATAATAGATTAGCAACCAAAGAGAGAATGGCTCAATGGGGAATCATTCCTGATAATTCTTGCATTCTTTGTATCAATGCTGTTGAGAATATTAATCATCTCTTTTTCTCGTGTTTTTTGTTCTGTTTTTTGGACACATTCGCTGAGAAAGTACATGATAAACAAAGGCCCTTTCCTTTGGAGAAGGGAGGTCAATTGGTTCTCTCGCAAAACAAGAGAGAAGAGTATGTTGCATAAGACCAGGAGACTTTTATTTTCAGTTGCAATCTACTGGGTTTGGAAGGAAAAGAACACATCAATTTTTCAGGATCAAGCTCCTTCGACAGGTAGGGCGTATCAACGACTGGTGGACAACATCTCACTAAAGTTACCTAGCTTCTAGTTTTGATAGTCTAGCTGCTTTTTTAGTATATGCAATTTGTACATATGAGAGTTTATAGAGTCCTTGTGATTTTTTTGTTGTTGAGAGTCATTATACAGGATCCTAATCTTTTATCTATTTGTCCATATGTGAGTCAAAATTTGGTAAGGGGTTGGGAAAATAAATAATGTTTTCTAACACTGTAAAAACTCATACATTATATTCATTCTTTTGTGCAATATATATTCATTGATTTGACCAAAAGAAAAAAGAAAAACTAAATTATGCTCGAAGATATTTCGTAAAATAAAATTCATCAATAATAGCATCCACTGAGAAATTCTTAACAATGTCTTTCCATGTGTAAACAACCAAATGTCAATGAAAAATCCGTCCTTCATAATGCTCAACTTGACAAAAGATGTAATTTATCAATGATTTACATTGTAATTTTTTAATGTTTGGGTTGTCATTACCCCCCAACTCATAATGTAATTCCGCCCTTGAGTAGAACAGGTTACATTCATTCCGTTCTAACTTATTAACTCTAATAAGACCACCAAATGAAATTCTAATTTATAGCGTTTCATCTTGATGTTTTATTGATCATTCACCTCAATTTAGAACAGGTTAGTTACGAAATACTATGTATCCAAACGAACGATAGAGCAAATAATGCAATCTAATATCATATTTAGAACTAAAAGTGGAAAGTCGAGGTCGCATGAGAAGGATCAATAGTACTGTATCTATGATTTGATGATGAGGACGACAACATGCGAAGATGTGTAAAATTGGCGAAAGCTCAGTCAAGCGAAGTTTTTGTTTCTCCGAGGTTTTCTGTAACCGTCTTATGTTTTCCACTTAAAAAGGCATAATTCTATTACAATAAAAAATTCCAACCAATGTAAAAAATAATATGATAAAGAAAGGAGATGAGAGACAAGGATCAACAACAGACACCCATGTCGCCTTTGATGAAAATTTTCTCTCTCACTCTGCAAATTTCCCAGGAAAAGAAAAGTCCGGTCTGTTTGGTGCTTAACTACAACAAGAACGACGCGAGATATAGGTAAGCGTTGATGAAGTGAAGTGTGCATAAAATGTGTAAGTGACTTCATCTTCAAGTGGTACTTTCGTCTTATGATTGGATCACCCACAGCACACGCCCACAAAACCCGAACCAAACCACTCCTTGTCAAAACCACGTGCTCATTGACCCAACCCTGACTTTTATTATCAATACAAAAAAATAAAGAAGCTTCTAAAATGCCTCTCTCTCTCTCTCTCTCTCTCTCTCTCTTACTAGTAGCCCTAGTTGTCGAAATAATAGGAAGTAGTAGCTACTACGACTGCTGATCCACTACTCTTACACTGAATCAATAACACAGTGTTACTTCGCCAAATTCACTTCCTCCTTCTTCAATTAAGGTTGGTTTTTGTTTTCCTCTTCTGGGTTGTCATTATTTTCTTTAATTTCTGGAATTGCTCGTTTGGGTCTGTCTGTTCTGGTTCTTATTGACTTGGGTCAAATTTTGATTTGGATATTTGTGAAGTTATAATCTTTACTTTAAAGTTTGGGAATTTTGATTCTTTATTGAGTTCCGTGTATTCGTCGTTTGTTTTCTGTTGAATTGAGTTTGGGTTGCGACAATTTTGCTTGGGTTGTGAGTTGTGATTCGGGTTTGATTTTGCAGATTGGTTGTTGAATTGAAGTGGTAATGAGTCTATTGAAGTTAAAGATTTTGTTTTTGGATCAATTAATATCTGGGTCTAGTTTCTCTGCTTGTTTAAATTGGTGCTGTTGACTTTCTGCTTCGAATTTGGTTCGATGATTATAGGGTCTTTGGGTTGTAACCTGGGAGTAGAAAGTGCATTGCTTGCATGATTTTACGTTGATTGGGAAATATTTGTGCTTTAATTCCGTCTAAATGCTGCATGATCTTTCTTGTTTTCATTGTGATGAATTGTTCTGTAATTGGCTTATTTGATTTTGTTGATAGTGAAAAATTTTGGAACTGGAAATGCCAGCAGCTCGGCATTTTACTCGGATAGACACTTTAGAGATAAAATCCCAGATTGAGAGGAAGATTGGCCGGTTAAAAGCAGAGAAGTATTTTGATCTCCTTGGGAAGTTTCTGAGTCTTAAGATTAATAAGTCCGAGTTTGATAGACTCTGTATTGGTGTAATAGGGAGAGAAAATGTCAGTATCCATAATCATTTTCTGAGATCAATTATCAAAAATGCACAGCTCTCAAAGGTACCACCCCTAAAGGAGAGCAAAGTAGAGGGTGCACTGAGTTTGAAAGTTCCTAACGAGGTCCAAAGGAGTAGTCTTCAATCCCTATGCAAAGAGTTTCCACAATCTCCTCGTAGGGGAAGGACGCTTTCTGACCGCAAATTCAGGGATCTTCCTAGCCCTCTTGGCCCTCATGGAAAGGTTCATGGTACTGCATTCGAAGATTCTGTCCCTAAAAATCTAGAACAACAGAGTGCTACTGAGTTGCTTTCTTTGGGTAGCCGACCTCCAGGCTCTGTAGAAGATGGGGAAGAAGTTGATCAGGCTGCTGGAAGCCCCAGCATTCACAGTAGGAGTCCTGTTAGAGCTCCTCTTGGTATCACCTTGATATCAAAAGGGACTCGGAAAGTACTGTTTAACTGCTTAGCATCTTCATATCATGCCGAGACATGTCATAAGATTGGTGAACTACTTGACACTACATCTTTAAGAAGTAGATTGGAGCATAAGTTGGCAATGGAGGGTGTAAATATTTCAGTAGATTGTGCCAATTTATTAAATAACAGCCTTGATGTTTACCTAAGGAGATTGATAAAGCCATGTATGGATATAGCTGGGTCCAGGTCAGTTGAGAAGCATATAGGCCAAGGACATGACCATGACATATATGGATTGGGCTCGAATGGAGTGTGGCCGGCAAGATATGTACAAAAATCAAGCATGCCTGTTTCTGCTTCTATGTTAGATTTTCGGGTTGCAATGGAGCTAAATCCAACAGTTCTGGGAGAAGAGTGGCCAGCACAACTTGAAAAGATTTGCTTGTGGTCTTCGGAAGAATAAATCACAAAAATAGTCAGTGGTTTCATGGGATTCGGTTTATTTCAAAGTTGTTGTTAGTTGATACAGTCATAGATCTGATACTAACGCTGATGTTGACCATGCTGTTTCTGTGGCAACTGTTGAAGTACATAAGTAGGAAAGCAATGAGAAGTTTTGGATTAAATTGATTGGATTGTATATAGGCTGTTGGACTGATTATTTCTGGGGTTTGACATGTTAGAGTATAAACACATTGGCACTTGTAAGATTCTTGTTGTCACAATAGGTCAGTTGCCTTCTTCAATATATAATAGCGTTTTCAATTTTTCACTTTTGTTGATATAGTTACACTTGCAACTTCAGGTTTAAGTTCTTCTCAAAATAATAAATTTTGTAATCTGAAATTTCATCATATGGACTGCCTCTCTCCACTCTCTCTTTTTTCTTCATGTTCAAACTCATTATTTTATGCATTGAAATTGTAGAACACATACATGATCAAACAGACTGCAACAATATCATATGTTTCTCATGTGATGGGATGGTGACAGCATCAGTAATGTTAAGAGCATAATATTTCCTTTTTTAATTTTTTATTAGGACAAAATGTCTGGTTATATTGGCCAGGTAGTTCTAATAGTATCTTATGGAGTATACTTGTAGGCAGTCTCTTTGTTCAGATTACGCTCCTGCATCAAGTATCATTTCTTTATGTCTTTTTTGAGTTGTATTATCAGTAATTTCCTGATGCCATAATTCTGATGCAGACATTACTGTGCTTCGTGAGTGTGTGCGCACTTGCGCATGCACTTAGTCTTTCTGTATTGTCTTTGCTTTTCTCCTGGGCTTGATTTTTTGTTGTAATTGATTGTAGTTTTTATCCGAAAGATATCTGTTTTGATTAAATCTGTATCACCTAACTCCTATCTCAACAAAAGGTGAATAATAATGGGGACTGGAAGGCGTTGTCATGAATTGAGCTACTGTGATCCATCTCATCTGTTCGTGTTGAAGTATATTGTTCTGTATTACTTGAATGAATGTAGCTAATAGGAAGAGAACTGGAAGATCTATCACACCCTTACATGGAGCTCCATTGCACAACCTACATCAAGTAAGAAGGCAATTCATATATTCTGGTCACACGCAAAGGCATTGAAATGCAAAGTGAAAGATATTCATGTCTCCTTGGCAGGTAATTTATTGAATTATGAAGTGTGGTTATGTTGATAATTTTGTGTTGGAGTTTGATGAACTTTCTTGCTCCTGTTATGATACATTGTTTAGACTTCCGGATAAAAGTTCAGAGAGTTTTTCTTTGACAATAAAAGGTTTATCTGAGGTCTGCATTTTCTTTCTATCCGTTTGTGGCTCTTTTACTCATCTGTTTTCCAGTACAGAAACATGAAAAGGATTGACATTCAGAACTTAGTAACAAGCTTTGTGTCATTTCTTTCTGGTTGCAAGATCGACATTCAAATGTTTCTGTTGCTCGTTTCAATCTTGCGCTACACCTTATTCACACATGTGATCTTCTTCTTTCTGGACCTTGTTGTGACAAACTGTTGATTGATGTGTTACTGCTTATGGATATGGAAGTTATTGCAGATGATGAACCCAAGTGAGAAACTAGGTTGTATTTGGCCGTTGACGAGTAATGATTGTGCAATCCTTAAAATTAGATAGAAAAAATGTTTATGATGATCAAGTTCTCAACTGTTGATTAATGATTATACAATTGTTGACATCACTTTCCTGTGTTTGGTTCTTGATTAACACAGCATGTAAATGGTGCTCAATTTCTCCGTAATAATACATTGATGTGCCTCTGTCAAATTAACGTATTAGAGACCAATTATGTATTTATTTAACAGTATAATCCAATTTCTGTTGTGTAATCATCATCCAATTATACATTAACATATATATCTCAACAAAATTAAAAAAGGAAAAAAAACAAAACGAGGTTGACTTTACTATATTTTTGTAATAATTTGATTTAACTAAGCTAATATATTAGTGAATCCAGCTGTCTTTGGTGTACTAGTTGTGCAAGATTAATCCTCCTAACTTCCATTGAAAAGTATGAGTGAACTCTCAATGGTCAGATAAGGTTGCCACATCTGATGTGGATTGATTATTGAATACTCAACTTATAGCATGTTGGAAAAGAGGGAAACCATTTATTAATTTTTTCGTATTCTTGTTGGACCATCTTTAGTCACGCACTCCAAAGAGGGAATATATATATATATATATATATAATAGGTTTTTCATTTTTTTCTTTCCCTCTTAATATTTAAGTGTCAAGAAAAAACTATTGAATCTAATACAAGAATGCATGCATCACGAATATTGATTATTACAATAATTGTTTCATTGGTCTCTTTCTTTGATCGAATACTTTCTATTATCGGTACTTGTTACTAGATGACTAACTAATTTTTTTTAAAAAAATGGAGATTTGGCATCTAATTAAATTTAGAATTGTGCGAGAATATGATAATTCCCTTAATGAATTATTATTATTATATATATATATATATATATTCAGAAAGAGGGAATATTTATGTTTGTAAAGAAGGTGTAGTGGTCAGTTTGAAGACCAAAACGGAAAAAAAAAAAAGAGGGGTGGTAGTCTTGCACTTTCATTCTAAGCCGCAAACGTAAGACGACTAGTGACTTGATTGTCTTTCACCATTAAATGCAAAAGGAAAATAGGATTAAAATCCAAAACAAGCTTATATTATTGCAATTTGTCATATCACATCACTTATTCCATTAATTTTCAGAATCCACCATACTTTATTAAATCACGACTCCAACCAAATCATCAAACTGACTGCTCACATTTACAATTTAAATCAAACTAATGTGGGTGTGAACAAAATCTGGAATTGTAATACTTATCGGCTTGATCGCCAAATTCTCCTAATTTAGAACACCACAATCCGTGCGGATGTTCCCGTTCCGGCCCGTCTTAACTCCGACCCGACCGAGCTTAGTTATGGCTGTAACGAAGGCGTTTTGGAAAGCAGTGGAGCTACTTGCCCACGCATTGACGGTGGGTTTGGTCTTTGAGTCTGTAAACAGAACTTGGTCGGAAGTGAAGAGTCCCTTGCCTTGCTGGAGATTCTTGTAGTACATGTTGTCGAAGGTATTTGGAGTGTTCGGGTCCATGTTTATGGCTATCGTGGGGTCTACATTTATGGGGCACATCTGTTGGAGCTGGGTTGCGTAGGTTCTGTTGAGCGTGGGGTCCACCGGATTCCCAGGGCTGAAGTTGTATATCCTATTGGCAAACCTGCTGCAATGGGAGAATCCGACGGTGTGGGCAGCTGTTTTCAGAAAAAAAAAAAGAAAGTCGTGATCAATCAGATGGTTCATATTTGATCATGAATAATGCATACATATCAAGATTAATGATGCTTAAAAATACACAATCTAAAATCTTTTTTTTTTAATAATTTTATGCTTATCTTGAAAGGGAATTGCGAGTGTTAACTCATGAATTGACTACAAATTTATTCGTTTCTTTTGTTATGAGAGGGACTTTTCCAATATCGAAACAGAGACACGTACAGTAACAATGTTGTGACGGCAAAATTATAAAGATAATTCAAGGTTGATTAGAAGAGGTGACTAGAGGAGAACAAAAGTGAGCTGTGGAAGGGGGCCACATGTATATATATATATATATATATAGGGGGACGCAACGTGTAAGAAATCAGTCCGTTTGTGAATGGAAACTAAGTCTAAAACACACCTGATAGAGCAATCATGTCAGTCTGGGAGAGGCCATTGGCACCAAACATTGCATTAAGTTGATTCAAGCTGAAATTTGGCTGGGGCAGCTTTCCATTCACATCGGAAGCTCTCGACACAAGGCCATCCAATCTTCCCAATTCGACAGCATATGACGGTCCACCAGACTGCATTAATATCATATATTATTAACTCTTTCAATTATTAATACCAGAAAAATTTAAGAGTCCATGTATATAAGAAATGAAAATTATGGACGGACCAGTGCAATAACATCTCTTGCTGCCATAGCAAGAATATCAGCACAGGAAACCTTGTTTTTGCATGTGGATACTGCATCTACAGCTGCTTTGGCTTTGATCACTGTGTCGAACCCGTCTCCGGCCAATGACAGATTATCAGGATGGTCCTTCTCTGCCTTGTTGTTGCCGGAAGATGCTACTATTACAGAAGCATCACATCCCTAACCAAAAAAAAAAACATAAAATCACATCAGCACCACTCTAAAAATTTATATCCCAAAAAAACAATCAACAAAGATTTATAAGTTCTGAGTTTAAATATCATGGAAAACACCTATCAAAAAGTAAAATATAGGTGACCTGTACGAAGCAATCATGGAAGAATAGACGGAGGGTGGCAGGAACAGTGACGAATGTTTGTTTGAATTTTTGTTGGACAACACCTCTGACGATGCTTTCCACATTGGGGCAAATATTGGCGTAGTAATTCTGCCTGAGTTGTGCTGAAACAGAGTCCGGGAAGAGGCACAAACTGAGAGAAAGCGTCAATACCAGTAAAACACGGAATCTAATGACACCCATGTTTGGTGATACAGAGAAAAGCGTCGAGTAGAAGTTTTAATGATAGGAGAGGGTATATAAGGGGAAGGTTGGTCGCATAATTAGCAAGTTGGGCATCTCTGTAGAATCTGATGACAACCAAGAAAGTGAAGTATTTTCTAGTGGCATATTATTATATTATATGTTTATGGTTATGAGTTTGAAAAGGATGTTTTGGGGGAGATGAGGATTGTGGCTGCCTCATTCCGAACTGCTCTCCTCGTTGTCCTGATTTGCGTGTCCCGTTTTTGCAACCTAGTTTTATATATCACTGATAAAGAAGATCATCAAGAACATTCAAATTTTTACTCAATTATAATATATAATCAATACATATTTGTCATCTCTTATAATCAAGTTGTGTTCGGCTTATTGAAACAAGAATAAGTGGCATCCAAGCAAATTTTCATAATAAATCCTCTTTCTTGACCACAGTGACAAGAGAGGAGGAGAGTCTTTGAGCTAGCCAGCTAGCATTACATAGAAACACAAACTTTGAATGAAGATTATGATCAAAACGTGGTCCAAAGTAATAGAAAAAAAATTGGGGCAGGAAGGTCACAAACTAGAACGTAGCATGCACGTTAAGGCTACTTTCTGTGGGCTTCAGCCTTCACTTCAGTGACTGGAAATAGTAAACGAGCGTGCGAACTCTAGTATTTCTGTGCTTTTTTGATGTCATATCGTCTCACAGTGGCATATCTCATTATTGAAAAAATATTCACAATTATATGATTTTTTTTATGAAATAATCAATGAACAAGGCTTCTGTTTTCCAGCATATATTCTTGAATTACAAACATTAAATAGTGCACCAAAATAATAGAAAAAATATACAAGTTTGTTTGCTGATCACTCATTAGTATATAACATGTTTCTGTTTTCGAGATATATTTAAATAAATAAAATGCTATTGTTGTCCTCATTATTATTACCTCCTAGTTATATAATTTTTAAAGAAAAAATAAAATTAATATTACACCTAATTACTTCATATTAGACAAAAGGCCTAATGATTTTTAACTATTCCAAATTACACAATTTATTATATGTTATATGATATATATAAAAAACATGATACTCTCTAGAACAAGCCCAATTGTATATATATATATAGGACGCTTTATACAAATATCGGAAAAATTGAAAATAACTATAGAAATACGATCTTTTTTCCAAATATTATGATATACACCAAAGCAGTGCTAGCTCAAGGAAAAGGCCATTGAGGCCTTGGCCTAGGCCCCACTGAAATTTACATGAAATTAAAAATATAATTTTTTAAAAAAATTATTAGGTCAATTAAAAAATAAATTTAATCTAGTCATTTGAGAGGCTTGATTTGTTTTTTTTGTCCATAAATTAAGAGGTTGAATTAAGGGTAAAAAGGATGTGAAAAGTTCAAAAGAAAAATAATGGTCCAAAAGGTATAATTTAAATAAAGTATACAATACTTAATAAAGAAGATAAAATACCAATTAGAAAGATTTGTAATAGTTTTAAGTTCATTTTCAATTGTATAATTTTTTTTATCCAAATGTAATTTTTAATATTTATTAATCTATATTAACATTTTCATGTAGATTTTTTAATTTTTAGTATTTTCTTCTTTAACAATTAAGATGTATTCAAAATTAATTAAGACTCTAGTTGATTAAATTTATAATTATAGAGTTTGATTTTATTGTGGTTGTCTTAGACTAAGATAGAGTTTAGTTTTATATATACCTTTTTAAAAAAATGTTATCAAAAAATTAAAGATACTATTTGTCAAACTAAATACATATTTTGTATATGACTTATAGAATACTGTTCACTACTTCACTATTGAAACTTCAAATTTTCTAATGAAAATTAATAATTTTTTTCGAAGCTCAAATTTTATAAATAACTTAATAATTTTACATATTAAAAAATTAAAAATTAAATTTAAATAATTTTTATTTTTTATCATTAAAGATTCAATAAGATAAAAAAATTTTTATCTAGGCTCACATGTAGCCTTGAGATGGCCAACACTAAAGGTAAACTAAAAAATATAATCAAAAAACTTATAATAAACTAAATTAAAAAACATAATTTGTAAAAAAAATAAGTAAAATGTTAGTTTTATAAACATTTTCACTTTTCATCGTATGCAATGTCCAAAAGAAATGGCACCACACTGCCACTTAGACGATATTGGAAAATCGATATTCATTAAAAATTCACTATATTTATTTCTATTAATTATTTGTTCGTATTTAAGAGATTAAAGTAAAAATAAAAGTGATAATTATTTTATTTCATGAAAGTACTATCTAATTGAATCACAATATGTTAGGAATATTTTTCTCTTTTGATGCAAAAATATATCAAATAATTGTTGATTTTGTAGAGGGAAACTAATCACACGACAATCTATTTATAGTTCATGTCGGTAAAAAAATCATCATTTAATCATCGATGAGAAAATTATGAATCCAATAATACAAGATTTGGAAAATATTAATTTAATATGGCAAAAATAATTCTATTCTATGAAATGAAGAGTTTATACTTACAAACAAAAATCCAATTGTGAGAAAAGATAATGTAAAAAATAAGAAATCGTGTACATGTATAAACTCGCCACATCGTTAGGAAGAAGACATGCTGCCAAACGACATGCTCTTAGGAAGTCAAATATGTAATTATTGCACGATATCGAGGATACGTAATTGGCAAAGGACAAGCACAAGGCTTGACTAAGAGGAATCAACTTTAATTACGATTATTAAAAGCAAAATGTGGTGTTTAAAGAAAACCCCTTTGAGAAAGTGAAAGATTATGATCGACAAATAATGTAACCTAGTCGGTCTTCCTGCCTCATCCCCACATGATAGTGTCATAGACCAAGCAAGCATTATGAACTAATTATGAGATTTCAAGATTTAATATATAGCTAACATTCGTATTCTAAAGGGAATTGTCACCGAATAATCTTTCTTTCATTTGCCTTCCTAATCCTAGCTTTTATCTAAATTCATGAGATTAGTTATTAAATTTATTCACAAGTTTAGTAATCAAATTTCAAAAAGAAAAATATTTATCGTTGAATTTGAATAGAATATACTCACGATCTTGATCAATACAGTTGCAGGGTATCAACTTAATATATAGTTGTTGATGAACAAGGAACCTTGTTAGGTGTCTTGTCGTTCTTATTTATTTCATGACAATTTTTAGTAAAAACAGTGTAGAAGGCAAACCAAAGTCCTAACCAGATGCGTTAACAATGTATGTCAAACTTGCAACATAATAAACCTAATCGGTGAACAGTTATTAGTTAGAAATTTGATAATTCCACCAAGTTCGAATCCCTAACTATACAAATAAACGAAAGATCTAAACATCTCGTAATTGAATACATTAGCAATATATGTAAAATATTTTTTTTGCCATTTATTTTAAAAATTAGATACAAATCATAGACTTAAATAAACATCTCGTAATTTTTTTTTAAATAAAACCTTGCATCACACTAGGAGTTCGACTGATACTGATCATGCCACCTAAGACAAAGAACCAGATACATGAATACAAAGAAGGATGCTGTTAGAAGCTGAATTAGGCGGGATTTGGACAAGTCATACGTGTAGTATAGATGCTCCATGTTGGGCATGTGCCTCCTTATTATTGCTGATAACTACTCTAATGAATTGATCATATGTTAAGAATTGAAAGAAGCGAGGCTAGTGGGGCTTGAAACGTTTGTCATGCAATTAATGTAAAGTGTCACATAACATATTTGTACTAAAATAAAAGTAATTTTTATTAAGTCCGGGTTTCTTTTTTAGTTGTGGGATTTTTTTTGTTTATTGTTATATAATATTAAAAAATATATATGAAATTTTTTTATTGGAATGGAAAATTAGGGAAAAAAATAACTTTTGTTTGATTTATTTTTAAGATAATTGAAGATTACTTTACATAAATTGCATGAACCAAACAAAGACTCGTATTGTTTTACGATTGAGAAGTTGAAAAAAATGCTAAAATGTTATTTATATTTTTCTAAAAAAATATTTTGAGCTAAAAATTTCAATTTTACACTTCTTTTATATTGTTTCCAAAGAGTAGAACATATATATAAATTTTTTAAATAAACACACCGTTAAATTTAACAAAAAAAACTAAATAAAAAAGCCCATTACATGAGTTACAGTTTGAGAAGACAACTCTTCTCTGATTGAATGGTAGATAGTTATATTCTTAAATTTCAACAAAATAATGGTCATAAAGTTGGTTCAAATGTTGCTATCGAGCTCTTCTCGAAGGAATATTTCTGTGATCAGTAATCAGTTAACGCATGTTAGTTTCTCGGATTATATAAAACCCGTTTTTCCACCGGTATAAATCCAACTGTGCATGAGTGCCTTTTTTTTTTGGTTTCTTTTTCGTAATGACATATTCACATTTGACATGCCACACAATCAAATACGAGCTCTAAACCTATTTGTGAATTTTGATTATCTCATAGAATTAATTTTGACAAATAGAACTCATGCAAATTTATCGCCTAAATAGCACCACTCTACTGACTTCATTTCAAAAATGCCACATCAGTTTGAAATATAACAAAATCTCATCTCTCCTCATCTGAAAATTTCGTGACTCTCACTCTGTTATCTCTTTCCTTTCTTTCTTTCTTCTCTCTGTCTCTTTATCCCGTCTCTCTCCTTTCTTCCTCTCTATAGACAACAAGATTGACGGCGACCTTCGATCTAGAAACAATGTAATTGACAATGGCCTTCGATTTGGAAATGACGCGATCTCTTTGAATTTGGAACAATGTAATCTGTAATACCCCGGAAAATTTTTATAATTATTTTTGGAATAATTATATTTGGAGTAATTAATTTGAATAATTATTGGTGGATAATTAGTTTTGGATAATTATTTTTAATAAATTTGGGAAAAAAATTGAAATAATATTTTTGGTGTTAATATGATTTTTGAGGTATAGTGGGTAATTAAATTAAGTGGACATTGGTTGGAATTGAAAAAAAGAAAGAAACTGGAAGAAAAGAAAAATTGAAACGAACTATAGGTCGTCTACAGTCGGGCCAAAACGGCGTGTCGTTCGTGAGTGGAAGAACAGTCGTTCGGCTGAAGGAACGAAACGACATGTCGTTCGCGTCGAAGAAAAACGACTTGTCGTTCGAGTTGCCAAACGACGTGTCGTTCGC
>CAODLS012034215.1:0-10129 GCA_948243855.1 Flueggea neowawraea
GTCCATGAGTTTATAGCTAGAGATCGTTCTCACCCCAAGACTAGGGAGATTTATGACTTACTGAATCTAATGGCTGAGCACATGATCCAAAGTGATAGTGAACAGACATGAAGTATACCGAGGATCAGTGCATTTGGCACAAACACCCAATAGCAGTAAAATTTTGAGTTGTTGCTTGTAACTATTCTGTTTCAGGTGCCCTTTCATACCAAGACGGTGCAAATGGTCAAGGGCAATGTAGAATCTATGGCCAATTTGGAAACATGCACCTAAAACATCCAGAACAACATTGCCAAAAAGAAAAAAAATCCGGAACAATGATAATGAGGATTGCTGAAGCAATTTCTTGATTAAATTTTAGAAATTTATCTGAATACAAATATTTGGTGAGGATTTCTTCTCGAATTTTGCTTGATGCCAGTTAGAGAGACAGTTTATGCATGTAGCTAACAGTTGATTTTACTGAACTAAAATTATTCTTTTTGGCTTACAGGTTCCTAATGAAGAAAATAGACCAATTATTCTTTTTGGCTGCACTTTAGAGAGGATTGGTTATAAACGGAACAAAGTGAGAAGGCTTCATATACATATTCAGCTTCGAGTTTTAATCCTTGGTATGCTTTCCTTACTAGATGTTTCATTTATGTCTGCCAATTAACATCCCCTCTATATCAAGCTGAATGAAAAGTGACTTCCACAATTTCATTTTCTTATCTTGAGTTGTCTTGTGCTGTGTGCATTTAACGTGGCCTTTGATGCATGCATGCATTTGTTGTTAATCTTCACGAGTTTCTGTCTATAGATTAAAGAACTGCTTAAAAAAGAATAAAATGCCTTTCATTAAGAAAAGATTTGGGCAGTAAAGGTAAAATTCAGGACTGCTGCTTATCAACATTCAGTTCTTCAACTATGTTCCTGTGGTTTATGGGATCGATTTCTCCTCGAATGTCACAGCACTTGGTGTTGGTGGCAGGCAACGTAGAAACAAGCCCTTGATCCACTTCATGAAATAACTTCAGCCATTTGCGTGCAATTATAACTGAATTTATTACCTCATCAGTAGGATGAAACACTGAAAGAACTTCAAAGCCTTGCAGATCGCTAGGATTGACTATAGGGTATAGGAATTCACGAGCGCCATGTGCGCTTCTGAGTAACAGAAAAGCACCAGGAGCCATGTGCTCAGCTAAGTGGTTAACGACTTGAACCTTCTCTTCCTCGTCCATGCCAACTAGGGCTGCCAGGAAAATGACTTCATAGTCTTTTAAGCTTCCTGATACATTCATAATATTGGTAGTGTGGAAAACCATTCGTTTCGACAAGTTGGGATCTGATGATACCAATTGGAGGGCTTTGGTGTTTGCCAATGGATCAATATCATAATTGTGAAAGCAGGTGGCTGTTAAGTGATTACTGGCCAAGATGATCGAGGTGAGAGGAAGAGGACCGGAGCCCACAAACGCGATGTGCGTAGGAGCTTTGGTGTAGTATTCCCTAAGCATAGAAAATTCTAGTCGGCTAAGTTTAAGGTACTTGGAATAGTAGGGGAAGATTCTAATGTGGTCAAGTGGCTCCTCATGAGCTCCTATAAGGGTAGCGAAATGGCTTTCCAATAGTCCCTCAGCGTGCCCACGAAGTTTTATTAGCTTACCCCTTCTTTCTTGAACTCTTTGAGTCAATTTGGTAACCTCAATTTGGGATGGTGAAACACATAGTAGCACGAGTTGAGTGAAGAGGGAGTTTAACATATTCGGAGGGATTGAAGTTATCTAATCTACTGAGTTTTTCATATATCTCATAAATGCTTTCTAGCAGGAGCTCGTCTTGGCAACCCATGCATACTAGTTTGAGTAGCCAAATAATACTAATAGCTACTGATACTTAGTTGCAAGACAAGTGAGCCCCTTAAAAAGATTGAAGGAAGGAGGCCTTTTATGTTCAACCATGAAGGTGAAAGAGATGGTTCTGTCCATGTTGTCTTGTCTCCATTATGATGGTAATGGCCATTCATTATATGGCATTTTGACACTGAGATGCACAAAAATTAATTGTTTTTCATTGAATAAGAGGACCACAAGGGAATTTTTGTTTTCCATTAAGGGAAACTGCAAAACGGCCCTTATGTTTGTACTTTGTTCCAAGAAGCGGTATGGATCAATCTTTATCAGAGTAAAGGTGATATTGAATATTTACTGCAGTAGATGCCATAGATTACTGGTGATTACTACTCTGTCAAATCTTAAAGAATGAATCCATAATCCCAGTCATGAAGCACTGGAATTCGTGATTTTTGGATATAATGTTTTCATCTAGTCGGTTCTTTTTTTATCACTGTTAGTTGCTGTTGCAGGTGATTTTGTCATGCTGCGATGGAGGAAGCTGAGCATCTAACCATGCCGCACCAATTGGCGGTGAGAATATAAGCACTTGGGACCACCACTATTAAATCTTTTGATTACTCTTTGGAATTAATGAGAAGACTTCCACTGTGTATCTTTAACTGAGTGATTTGCCTCCACTACCAGACTATACAACATAATGTCGACATGAGCTTAGGATATCAACTTTCTATATACTCCTTTTGTGTATTCTTTGCATGTGCTCTCCACTTCAGATAATTACATTTCATATTTTATATGAATGGTGCTCAGATCAGATCTCGTTCTCTCTTGGTGGTCGTATCATGTATGAAGTTGCCTGCTCTTCACTGGATGCTTTTATCGTCTTCACATATTGTCCTTACATGCATGTTTCATTTCTTCTTGTCGGTGTGTTTATCTATGCTAAATTATGAAAGTAGATTTCACAATTAGAAAACACATCTTTTTGAAAGTATAGTATAAATATGAATAGTGAATATGCAATATGTATATTCATCAAACAGTATGTTCTTTTTTTCGATACCATGTACTATTCTTCTAGTCAACAAGAAGGAAGTTTGATATCATTGGAGAAGTAACATTTCAATGACCAAAAAATAAAAGGGAAAACTACCCATACGTCCCTCAATTTTATAATAATTTACTATCACGTCCCTATATTTTTGAAATCTCTTAAAATATCTTTGTCACTTACCTTCGTTAGTTAACACCAACAGACAACATTAAACTATATGACGAGACATGGAAGACCCACATTGTTTTTGACACCCTCTTTATTGTACTTATATTTCTTCTTTAATTCTCTACAGATACTTTAATTCTTAAATTGAGATATTTTTCATCTTATTTCTCAATGTCTCTGATGATAACTATTCTCTACAACACCATTTCTATTTCTCTCATTTTTTGTTAACCTAAAATCTCTCTTTGAAACTCATGCCTCTACCACCCGAAGATCTGTTCTCGACCTATCCACCGACTATGAAATTGACCTCTACTAAATCTTTTTTTTGTCATGTACTCTCCATATCGTTACATCTAATCAGTTTTTGTGTTACATCCTACAACAAAGTGTTGTTTGTTAGTGCCAATTAATAGAAATGAAAGTCAGGAGGAAATAGGAGATTCTAGAAACACAGGACGCGATAACAGATTATTCTACGTTATTTCCCCAACATAAAATTAATTAAGTTCTAAGGCATTGGGCCTCTTGTGGTGTCAACTCAAGCTATCACATACAGGTCTGGGGAGGTTGGACTAGAGGGTTGCAGCTTGCAGGGTACCGGTGAGTGGTCTAATAATAACGTTGGCGTCTGCCAAATGATAACACTTGGACTTGGGTCATAGAAACATCCGCCACTTGTAAGAACCCAAGGTGTGGAAGAGCTCTAACTGCAACTTACATCGGAAATGGGTTATCGATACTCCAGAAAGAACTGTTGGAATATGAAAACAGGGGGTTTCTGAGCGGAAGAAGTAATCAAGACTACAGAAAATGGAAGCACAAGATGGCGGGATAACGGCGAGATGGATAACGAAACGCATCGTGTTGTACACTGCAGCTACCAGACACCCTTTCACTGTAAGCATACGAGATGGGAGAGTTGATTTCTCTTCTTTCATAAGATGGCTGGTATTTTTCAACTGTGCTCTTCTAATTGATGTCGTTCTCTTTAATGGGTTGGTTAAGCATTGTCGGCTCAGATTTTTATTGTTGTTCTTTGTGTCTTACAATTGGCGTTGACCTAGTTGTTGCTGAGTGCTTCAACAAAATTTGCAGGCGAGGAGAGTTTGTTCCTTTCTCTGCTAATGTGTTGATTAAAGCGTCAAAGAATTCAGATGATGGTAGTCATGATGTGCAAGTCTTATTGGGTGGTTTGGCTTCTTTGAATGATGAAATTGACTGGTTCAAGAAAGAGGCCTCTAAGTGGGGTTTTTCTCTATCGAATATTATGGTTCACAAGTCAAACTACAATTACTGCAGGTGCTACTGTCTTGTATTATCTCACACTTAGCTCCATATATGAGAGATCAGGGTAAATGGACTTATTGACTATTACTGGTTCTTAGATGGAAAAAATGTATAATACAAACGAGAATCTTTTTTATTTTAAGCCATCATGTTGCTCATGCTTTACTAAAGTATTACAACATTAATTATATATCCCTCATTTCTGTTTTCGGATTCTTGGAGGAGTTAATGTTGCCAGAAGTTGAGTATGCTGTAGCTGTTACAGCATTTTGGGCCATTGAAGCTGTCTACCAAGCAAGCTTTGCCCACTGCTTAGAAGATGGAAACAATCCCCTTCCAGAATTGCATGACACTTGCAAAAGATGGGGAAATGAAGGTTTCGGTGAATATTGTCATTCTCTCCAGAAGATTGTAAATCGGTGTCTAATGAAGGCTTCAGACGATGCACTTGAAAAGGCTGAGGTGACATTCTGCGCATTCTTGAACATGAAGTCGAATTTTGGAACATGAGCCAATGGGTCACCTGAAAGACTTGGCTTGGAAAACAGATGACAGATGAAAACGAGTGCCTTAGGATAGTTAAACCCTTGAAGGTGTTAGGCATGTACAGTCAATGGTGTCTCTTGGGCATGAAACTTCACAGAACTTTTTACAGGAGTGAAATGAAATTGGGAGGAACTGTTAGTCCCTTAGCCTAAGTGTCAGATTTTATAGCTGCTCTGTTTTGATAAGAATTTATATATCACTTATGCTGGCCCTGGTTTGTTTATTTTTGCCCACGATTTAACCTGAAAGCCTGATTGGAAAGTTTGGTTTGGTGGACTTGCTTTATTCAATGTCCTAATGTAAAAGTTTTAGTGAAAGTATTTGACGTCCACGCTTGTCATTTATCAAGAGCGTACTTTTGGCTAAAGATCAACTTTTGTTTATATTATCGGGAGAGACGAATTAAGACATTGTTATCAGTGATTGAAAACATAAATTAATCAAGAGAATTAGATCAGAGACTTGCCGTACTTGATTAGTGTATTATCTCTTCTATTTTTTAAGACTTTCGTGATTCATTCTTGTGGCTCCACTTGGGAAGTCTTCGAGTTAGATGCATTATTCCCGGACTCACATATCTGTATGGATTAGACTAATTGAATAATATGAACAAGTTGACGAAATTCTTGGTGGAAACAATTACGACAAATCAAAATGTCATTATCATTAACATGGCCATATACGCGAAGAACATTATCCTGCAAGCATTGCCAAGTCCAAATTTGCGGGAGTCTTGCGATATCATAACAAGTGGCTTCTGAAAGAAACAATGATGAATAATGCAAGGCAATGACAATGCATTACGGAATGGATATGCATCAACACCAGGCTGCGGCGGCGTGTAGTCTCAAAGTTTATTCGGGTATGCTTGTTTGTGAAAAATTGCGAAAGTAAATCACAAAAGCAGATTGTGAAGTGAATAAACACACCGTCACATTTTTTAGGAGTATAATAAGCGTGAATATATAAATATACAGTTTCTTTGAGACAAACACGTCCTCTAAAGGTAGGCATGATGCACTATTTTATCCTTCTGGAGATGGTTATCACCCACGACATACAATTCAAACAATAACGATTCATCTGGACCATAAGTGCTCTATATGATATTCATTTTAATTGGAGACCAATCCCCCTAACTTTGCATTTTTTAGAAAATTTTATATAGATGTTCTTGAAGTTTGAACCTAAGACTTTTTACTCTTAGATGTTGGTACTTACTAACTGAACTATCTAACCTTATCGCTCTGTATGATATTAGTTAGGTCGTCCATAACGCGGCTAGAATTCCCTATTAGGATCCTAGCCGCTGACATAGGGATGCGTTACTGCGTCCCCATGTCGTAGCCCATCCTTGTGTCAGGCACAGAGCTCATTGACTCCCGCATGATACATTAATCCTTTTTTTTTTTAAATCAAAATTTGACCGTTGGATTTTTTTTTTTTTAAATCAAAATTTGACCGTTGGATTGTTTTGATCCAACGGTCAAATTTACTCCAACGAGAATTAAAATAAAATTGCGTTTAGTGAAAAACTTAGTAGGCGTCCCGCGAGACTCTTAAAATAACCATTGAGTTACGGATGAAAAAACTGAGAGATTAAGAACTGAGGACTTTAATAAAATAATAATAAAAATATTGAACAAGGACGACTTCAGAAACCGTGAGTTACGAGTAACCATATAAAGTTATTGTAATTACTGGTGAGTTTCACTGTCTGGTGTAGTAGGTCAAATTTTACATTGCATTCTTTCTTCCCCCACCCCAAGGAAATTAATGGATATGCATGCTGATCAGGTATAGGGTTTGGTTAGAACATTCAAAAAGTAGTTTGGAGACGACACATCTAATTACCAAGTGGTTAAAGACGTGCAGATTTCCCGAAAATCGCATGGAAGTGTGTAGTTCTATTTTTCCCTTCTTGGGCGCAGAAATATGTAGTCTTACGGATTAAGTGGCTATTGCTTGTACATGCTAGCAGATAATTACGGTTTCTTGGCGAGCATTACAGTGAGAAAATTATGGCCTAAATTTACTTGCATCCACGGACATTGTAAGCAATGAACAAAGGAAACAGCGCATCTTAAACATATAAGAATATAATAACATTTTAATTTATAGATACAGCAAAATACAGAAATTCATCAACTAGACAACTAAGCCACCAAAAACTTCTAAAAACCATACCAAGCATCAAAACACGACTAATCCGACTAAGTCTCCAACGTCCCAAGCGCTGTAATAGACTTAACTGCACCATGAACTTGCCACGGCTTTGAAAATTGCCCCGAGACTTGAAGATCAATGTTGGGTTCTACCCCTTTATAATTCTCAATAATTTGGTGCAAATATCTCAAATGTTCAGAGAGTTTCATCTTTTCAGCTCTCAACACTCCGTTCTCTGACTCAATAACTTGATGGTTATGCCACAAAGCAACGTACTTTTGATTATCTTCCTGTAACTTGTTCTCTAAAGCTGCTTTTTCCATCACCAAATCCTCCATGTGTTTCTGCCTCCTCATTCTTGATCTTCTTGCTGATTCCCGATTCGATATCATCCTTCTTCTCTTCTTTTCATCGATAATCTTGGTGGAACCATGATCAACGTCAGATCCTGATGAGCTTACCTTGATGCAAGATAATGGCATTCTTGATTGACTGACACTATTTATATAAACTAATTAGCGGTAACAACTAATGTGATGGGATTTTGCAAAAATTAATGAAGAAGTTGTTCAAGAAAACACGTAGAACCAATACAGAAGAACAACAGATACGGACTGAAAAAGAAGCATGGGAGAGAACAATCTTAGACAGTTCATGTCATTGATACGACATTAATGCTTAGAAAGGTCAGACTAATGAAGAAAACATTATCATTGGAGTGATCGAATTCAAGAAAATATTGGCAATAGATATCATTGGATTTGAAGAAATTCCTGAAGAGGGGTATTTATAAAAAGCAAAAGATTAGGACAATAATTTTTATCTATTTCAGAAAAATCAGTTACGGCAACAAAATAATACAGGAATCTTCTAGTTGTAATTAGAAAAATAAACATGTGGTTAGTGATGGGTTTGTTTAATGATTTCCGGTTGGTCTATTGTAGAAGGTTTATCTATAAGAAGCAACTTTGAAATATTCTGCAAAACTCTGCTCTTTTTCCTTAATGGATAAGATTGACCAATTGATAAAAATTAATTCCCATCCCCATTATTTAGCAACTTATTAATAAGTCAAAATTACTCCTCTTTTTTCTCGTCTCGCTAGATAAGTTTTTTAAGATTTCTTTTTTCAAAAAAGAAGTTTTTTTTTTCAGAAAAGGGCCTAGAAATTAAAAGATGGTTTATATATCAAATCAACCATCAAAAAAAATATGAAATTAATTACATAGTCACTAATGATTGACGATTTTGTTTTTGGTCAACTTTGTTTTAGCGAATATGATACAAACAGCATGAGAATTGCCAAACATGAATCATAGTCATTTGTTTAAATTCACGTGTTTTGGCCTTATGATTAATGAAAATACATTATGTTTGACGATGAAAATAATTCACTGGATTCCTTTGAGATTCAATAAAAGAAATTCCGCTGCTTCTCCTTGGAGTCTGCCTAATTTAGTTGACAAATTAGTAGGGTGGTTGTATTTATTCAAAACAAAAATAATAATTTCTTGGATATTGCTACATCTTAGTTGACATATTATATGGCTGGAACTGGGGCTGGGCACGACTAATTTTGTTCTCAAACCCTAATATATAAGGGGCGATTTTAGAACGATTCTTAATAAAAAGCATTTCCGATTATTTCAATTTGAGTGCTAATAAATTAGCAACAAAATTACATGTTTAAACATCGAAGTTTTCCTTGTTTTAGACGCTTGTAAATAAAAATTTTAATACCGATGTAACATGAGTCAATGCTCATAAAGTTTAATAAGACCCACAAGACCTTATGTGATGGAAGCTCATGGAAGTCCACATCTAAAAGTCAAGTCTAAAAAGGAAGGCCTATATTCTAAAAAAATTCTTCAAATACGTTTATCTATGACTTCAACAGAAAGATAAACAACTACGCTCTCATTAAGACTTGTTCAAATATGAGAGCTAAGGGGAAAGATAAGGTCATCATCCCTTTCAAACTCAAAACACGTGAAAATCTCTTTCTGATGTTATAACTGACTATCCCTTGTCACTTTTAAATAGACATTCTCATTTTTACTCAGGTACGCATTTTTCACTCCTAAAGACCTCCTAAAACTCTGCAAAATACTCCACTTATTTGAGCGTCGGAGTGACATAGGGGGTATGACTCTCGACATCTGACCTTTCTTATTTTGCAAAATTTGTGTGAAGATTTTTCAACTCCATTGTTGTTCCAGGCAACAACAAATACTATATCAAATGCTAATTAAAACCAATTACAGAAAAAAAATGTTACTCATTTGAAATTCAATTTAGAATCTTTATCATGTTGTTGGCTTTTTTACCGATTAAAATATGTTGGTTAGCAAAGACAGCTTCCAACACAATGTGGCTGTAAGAATTTCACGTTGTGGCCGTCAAGACCTGGGCTCGAATCCCGGCAGCCACATAATGTTTTTTCTTTATTATTTCTCATTATGGCTTTACAAAACGAAGAACTGAGGCCTTAATTTAAGTGTTATTATGATAGAGCGATTTTTCATTATTATTTCTCAATTTTCAACATGAGTACATATAGTAAATACAAGCTCACCCACACTATTACACGTCACTTTTGAGAGAAACAGTTGCATTATAGTTGTGAGATATGTCCCAACCTCCCTCAGCCCCAAAATGGATATTATACTTGGGCTGTTTATTTGGGAAAAACAACCCAAAATGTTTCTCCAGTTCAGGCTGCTTTTGGTTCTCATCAAACAAGGCAAACAGGTAAGCCTCTATAGCTCTGTTAGGCCTCTTTGGTGTGCCTCTTTTCACATGTTGAACCAAATTTGAAAGGTACGTTCGTGCATTATCCGAATTCGCTGCATTCCCTCCTGCCGACGGCCATCCACTCTCAGACACCACAACCTCCAACGACCCACCTCCAGCTTTTTCCAGGGCAGAGTATATCACATCCAACAATGCATCAAACAGGTTCTGGTAATTCCTGGAACCGTCTCGGACCACCACTGATGGTGACGTAAACAAAGCATATTGCAGTGAAATATCACGTGGATTTCCAGTGTAACTAAAGTAAGGG
>CAODLS012034324.1:0-14331 GCA_948243855.1 Flueggea neowawraea
GGTTTAAATTAAATTACTGGGTTGATGAGGGAAGAGTCTTGATGCCAAAGAAGACTCTAGGCTTCTTTTGACAGAATAGAGGAGCTCAGGTGGGATAGGGACACCTGAGACCATGTACTTGAAGATCAGAGCTTGGTGTTCGAGCTCTTGCCACTGTGTCGCAGTGAAAGGAGAGCTAGTTCTTGCACTTGTTGCATTCAACATCCCTGAAAGTGACTTTAATAAACGAAAAAAGATGATGAAATAAAGAAAAAAGCAATTCAAGAAAGAGAAGTAATTAAGTTTTGAATTTGTGGAGGGGGTTCAGATGCAGAAGAGAAAAGGAAGATGCGTTGTTGTTCTTGTCGTTGGGATGGTAGTAGTCTTGAAGGATTTTTCTGCAGCAGAGTCCCTCTTTTGCAGAATCTTCTTCTGCAAATGAATGAGAGAAACTAATGGCTTGTTTGGATATTAAAAAAAAGCACCTGCTAAGCCTAAGCTGACCCTTTCTCTCTCTAAAGGGAAGAAGGTTAAAGCAAGGAGTGATGAACGAAACAGTATGGTCTAGGAACGGGGTTACCGTTCCTAGTCCCCAGACCGGGACGCGTGGTAGTTGAGGTTCTGGTGGTTCTGCTTCAAATCAAACGATATGCACCTCTGTTGGGTTCTGCTTTTTGCTGCTTCTCCTGCCGTTGTTGCTGCAACTCTTGTCTCTCTGACATCTTTGCATAAATCCATAAACTAATGTACAAAAACACAGTACTAAAATATTTTTCTGCTATAAATTTAACATTAGGGCTCACAGCCCTACTTTGGTTTTGCTGTCTCCACCACATCATGACCTGGAACCACATCATGACCTGGAAATGAGTGCCATGTCATTATTGTAGCTACCTGCACGTATATACTGTTCTAGTGGTGGATGTAGCCCCAAAATTTTTGCCTACTCCTACAAATTTGTTGTGCAATTGAGTATTACGGATGGACCAAGTTATTATACGGTCGAAATGGAGGCAGTGACGATGCAATGAACGATCATGGGTGTTTTTAAAAGATGTGCCTTTTTTTATTAAACCATATAATATTTGGATATTTTTAATGAATTAGATAAAATTTATATAAATAGTCTAATTTGCAATTGTAAATTTTTTTTATATTTAAATTTTAAATTTTTTTATAATAATTAATAATAAATAAATAATGAAAAATTAAAAAAATATATATTTTTTAATAAATTACTATATATTATATCAAATATATTATATACTGTTGTCACTAAACTAATCCCACAGCTCTTACAGAACAGAGTGCCTTAAATAGGGGTCGTGTTTGGTTTATGAAACTGACAATGTTTTGATTAAGTTGCACGCGGTTCAACAACAGAAAAAAATCGAAAAAAGATAATCAAACTAGTAATCAGAGCATACTGGTAATTCTTGAGGATTTTTTTAGTAAATAAAAAGAAAATAGGAGGCATGGAAGGTGACATTTGATAATGAGTTCACTTAAAAAGGGTCGACAACCTTTGGTTCGAAGGAGGTTCTGCCTTGTTTGGTAGCAATAAAGAGGGTGTTTTTTTTTTAATTTTAATTGTTTGGTTTGGCACACATGACACATAGCTGAAAGGTGGCAGGGACTGTCAGGGGATGGTGCACTCTGAGGAGATGAAGGAGGAGGAGGAGGTTTGTGTGAAGGGCGGTTCTTTTATCCTTTCCTCTGCTCCTTTGCACATGCCTCCTCTTCATTTCGTACACCTTTACTACTACTATTTTCTCCTATGCTACTAAATTTACTTTTAGAAATACCATTTGTGAAAAAAAATTTGGTTTTTTTAAATATTTGATTCTTATAAAAAATGAAAGGTAGTACTTAAAACAAGTTTTAAAATGTGATTAAAATTTGTTTGAATCTAAATTAATTAAATATGAGAAAGATACTTAAATACTGATGATGATCATTTAATTAAAAGAGAACAGTATTTTAATTAATTTTTTAGTACAGAAGACAATTCTGTTACTATTGAACAAAAAACTTACTAATAGATCTATAATCCAATAATAGTAAAATAATCTTTAGCACGACAGGTCGAGAATTTGATTGATAATGGGAGCTGATATATAAAAATATACAAAGTTAATGATCAATTCAGATTTAATCAACTACAAATGATTTTGGTTCACACATTGGTCTCCATGTTAGTTATTTATTGTCATCCATCACTTGGCAGTTTCACAGAAATAGGTATAACGCACATCTGGGATGTTTTGACTGGTAGCCTTGCCTTTAGGTACTGACTCAGTTTGGTGTTAAACTTGAACTCATTGCACCATCAAAAATTTGTTTCTCCTATTGTGCAAGAAGTTTCTTTTTGGAGCCGGCCCCTTGTAGCCCACCGGTAGGTAACCTGTTGTTGCTTGGCCACTCGGGTTTAAAATCGACAGTATGCAGAAAATGGATGTGTAAGTTAATGTTTTTTTGTGTTGGGTTGAGGTTAGATAAAAAAAAGAAGCTTATTTTTGGATTGCATGTATTGTTGGTAGATCTTTCTAGTTTTTTTCTTTTTTTGCCCTTTTTACCAAATTTACAACTATTCTTTGACAAAATCTCGAAACGAAAGTCCTTGGATTCACATCTTTTTTCATCTTCATGAGTTCATTCGTGACTGTCTAGTGAGCATCTTCATTTTGACCTAAGATCCAAAATGAACGTTATCTTATGATTCATTTTGTTTAAAATAATTGCTTGAACGTTGAAAAATGTACTAGATCTTAGCCAAAAGGCCGAGAAAGATGTAAAAATGTAATTATATCAGCACTAATGCACTAGACGATCCCATCATAAAGATGTACTCTATCATGCAAATTGAATGTTCAATTTTCATTGAGAACCCACTAAATATAAACTTCATTTAAATAACAAATGAGCTATTAGTATGGGAGTATTCAACCCTAACGCTTAGGGCTGGCCACTGGTTAGGGGTATTTTTTATGGCCCTTTTATACCAGCTAAGTCGGACCAAGCCCAATTGATCGGCTTAGGTGCCTTGCCCAAGCCTGTCTATTCAAACAGGTCTGAGTCAACCTGCTAGTCTTTTTTTTTTTAAGAAAATACAAATATTATATATTTTTTATTAAAATATAATTTAACATATACTTTATTATATAAATTATACTTTAATAAATATTAAACAACACTTAAATTTATAATTGGTATAATTTTTACTAATTTATAACACATAATACATCAAATTAATGTTAATATACTATATTATATATATATATATATAATCATATATATAATTAGGCCGACCCGCAAACTATTTCATAAGTTCTTGCACGACCCTATTTTATTTAAAAAAATTTTGGGCCGGTCTATTGTCCAAATACTAGTAGTCCAGCCCATTAATTTATTCGAGCTAAGTTCGGGCCGGCCTACAAGCTAGGCTAAAATACTCAGCTCTACTAATACTAAAGAATCGAAAGTTTGAATTCCAATAGAGTAAATCAAACGACTTATTGAAAAACTTCTACGTGTAAATTCAAGAATGCAAAACCCCATGAGCACTAGCCAAAATAATCACTACAGTTCCCTGAATTGAAGATGAAGGGATGTGAGGTTTTGGCAGGCCTAGCTTCCATCTGCAAAAATTCTTGATCTATTACGTTATTCGTAACTCACGGTCTCTGAAGTAGTCTCACGATATGCCTGCTCAGCATTTTTATTGTTATTTTATTAAAGTCTTCAGTTTCTAGCCCCTCAGTTTTTTCATCCGTAACGCATGAGCTACTTTAAGAGTTTTGTGGGATGCCTACTCAGTTTTCACTAAACACAATTTTATTTTAATCTCGTTGAAGTAAATCTGACCGTTAAATCAAAACGATCCAATGGTCAGATTTTGATTTAAAAAAAATTAATGTGTCAGGAGCGAGCCCCGTTCTCCTGTAGAAGGACGGACTACATTACAGAGACTATAAACGATAGCCCCATTCGTAGCCTAATTATAAGTAGTCTTATACTTGAGCAACAATAACAAAAGTGGCACATTATCGGTGGACAATAACAACCGTTATCTTGATGTGGCTGTTACCAACTTTCCATAATAAGGTGGTGCTCTCTTGTGGTGTTCCCCCAAATATTGCTTCATCAATTCCAATCTGTGTGAAGGTTTTATATGCCTTAAAGCATCCCAGGAGTCTCCTCGATCTCTCTCTTAAAAAAATATATTTTATTTTATTTTATTTTATACATTAATTTATCTTGATATTTGTAAAATATTTTACTTATTTAACATATCAATTATTGTTTTATTAGCAAATTAATAAAAAGGAAAGAAGTGAAAGTTAACTCTTAAAAAATATATAGTTATTATTCACTCTTCTTCACTTTTTTTTGAAATAGCAATATAATATTAATTAATGAGAAAAACAGTAGAATGAATTCAAATTTCAATATAAATAATAGAAAAAAATTAAATAAAATATAATATTTTGAGAAAAGAAATTAATGAAAATGTTGGGATACTCTTAAAGGAGGTTTTTTGATAAAAATGTGATATTAGACCCACTTGTTTGTTTATTTATTAAGTTCACATGCAATGCGGTTCTCTCCAAGGTCCCGATTCAACAAAAGATTAATTTTTTGTTTTATTTCTATTCATGAGTGTAGTTTTTAGTTTTTCATTGACAAATAATGCTGCATTGCTCCTGACACGATTCAACTTCTAGGTTTGCAGATGCTGCTGTGATCTTTTCTTTTTATCTTGATTTTAGTTGTGCAGCATTTGATTCTTTGATTCTAAATTGATGTTTGGTTCTTAATTTAATTCACTTTTTCGACAGGGAAGTAAAGAGAGATTTGACAGAGAAAGAAATGAGAAAGGAGGAAAAGTAACGAAATGAGGAGAAAATAAACTGAAGAGAAAGAATGATGAAGGTCGTGGCGTGTGGTAGTGAGAAGTGGTGAAAGTGGGATGTTGACGGAGAATGTTTCAAAATTATACTTTTTAGCTAAATTAATTATACCCGTATACTAAGACCATGAGATTATTGTTGAAATATTCAAATGTTCACTTCCACTTGTCTTCCAAGTACAAATGATTCAACTTATACAAACTAAATTAGACTACATTATTAAAAAAAACTATTTTTTTTAAAAAATTCTATATTTATTTATTGTAAGTCTTATAAAGGGAGTGACTAATCCTCATAATAATTATAAAAAAAATCTCTTGATTATAAATATGGGTGTTTACTAACTAAACTTGACCAAAAAAATATGTTGAAAACGTACTTTAGACAAAAATTGTAATTGGATTAGGTGTTTATAAGTAGTTCAGCATGTAGTCGTTTGTGTTCAGTTCGATAAATTCTTTAAAAAAGCTTGAATTAATGAGCTCACAAACACGTCGAGACGGTGGGGGGTTTATATCCAACATGTGTACATCGAGGGAAACCAAGTGGCTGATTGGCTTTCTTATTTTGCTAGGACTCTTCCTTTGGGTTATCATATTCTTTATCAGCCCCCTGAGGATGTTAGAAAAGGATGTCGATGGAGTTCTATTCCAAAGATTTTGTAATCTGTAACTTTGGTTCCGGCCTTTATTTTCGTGATTCAATAAAACTTTTTGCCCGCAGCCTGTATCTCGAGCCCTGCTTGACAGGTTGGGAGGACATAATATCTCTTAAAGGCGAAGTTAACCTAATTAGATTGGTAGTTAAGTAGTTAGTCTTTTTCATTTAAAAAATAAGCTCACAAACAATCTTGTTATTAGAGTTAACAACAATTCAACACAAGACTCGTTTAATAAATGTATACACGCTAAAATTATGCATTTCCATGTAATTTTTTTGATAAAGCATTTTCATATATGATAAACAAGAGAAGGAATCTACTGTAATTTTTGCTGGGGAGGAATTAAGTAGTGGATGGAGGTAGTGCATCTGAGAGTGTTTTTGGATAAGTTAACGGTGGTGAAACTAAAAATAAATTTGGACTTTGAAAAATTATAAATTTTTTTTAATTAAAAAGACATCAACTCTATTTGGATTAATAGATATGTTACGAGCCACCCAGTGTGGGTAGAACAGTTGGTGAGATGCGAGCGTGGTATGGGCGAGGTGCAGATTCGAGGTGTGTTGCTCTTAGGGCCGCCTTGAATTACACATCTTTCCATATGGACATGAAGGTTTACGTGCTGAACCTACAAATAAATCCGGAATAAGTAGGGATCCCCTAGGCTGAGACGGGACTAAATTCCTCGGGGTTTACCTGATCCGATATGTTGCTCAAAGGGCCGCTGGGTTAGTAGTTCCTCGTTATAAAAAAAAATGTTACGAGATTTAAAACTGATCAGAAAAAAATCAGGAATTCTAATTTTTATAACAAATATTTCATCATTAGTTCTTTGTTAGAATTTTCTGTCAAAATGATGACTTGGCATCTAACATGGCATGCTGACTGGGCATTACTGCTGACATGGCATGTTAATGTGACACATTAAAATAAACTGGGGTTAGTGGTCCTTCCTTCGTTCACTTCTTCTGAATCCAGTCCTACAGGTCCGTTATCCTCTCGCCTTTTATTTTGTGATCTTTTTTTATACTTTTTTTGTTCTGTATGTTGTGTATTGTTAGTGGCTCAGTGGTAGTTGTGGTTCAGTAGAGGCTTTGGATATTAGAGATTTGGGCTCCGCGGTGGCAGCGACTTTTGTGGGTTCAATAGGTGGTTTCTCTGTCGTGCGTCGGTGGAGGAGTGGTGGTTGTTTCCAAAAATTTGGTGGTGTTTTAGTGGTGATTTTGTAAAAGGCATGGTATCTGCCATCTGCGATTGCAATGGTGGTACTTCTTATGATTTTGGGTTGTGATTTTGGAACAAAAGAGAATTTAAGGAGTTTAAGATGGAGAGAGATCGTGTGTGCTGGGTTCAAAATCAAGAACCTATTTTGCTCTGAGTTTTGTGATTCATTTTGGTTGATCATGTTGTTGATTTTAAATGGGTATGAAACTAATTAAGTAAAGAATCAAAAGTTGACTTGCACTTTGTTGATGGCCAAAAACTGGGTTTCGATTTTTTGAACATATGGCAAATTGCAAATTTTTTTAATAATATCTAGTTTTTTGTTTTTAAGAAAAATTTATTAAGGTTTTCAATTTTTTCTTCGACCAATCTAATTTCATGCATTTGTGAATTCCAGAACAAGAGCCTGTGGACTTTTTCGCTGAATTCCAGATCCACCATTATAACAAACAAAGAACTAAAACTGGAATAAGAGCCTGTTTTGAGGGATTTAGTTGTTGTTTTTTTGTTACAAATTGAGGGATTTAAATTATGTTTTTCTGGATTCTTATGTATACGGACTTGTTTGGAAGAGTAACACTTTATGCATTTAACATATAACATGTAGAAATTTACGTATTTTTTAATAACAAAAATAAGAGATAATATATTTTTTTATCTTATGTAAAACAAAATAAAATTTTATTTTTATTTTCAAAATATTATATAATTAAAAAGTAATAAAGTGTAGATAATAATATCATTTTACTTATTTAAATATGTAAAAAAATTATAATATATTATATATTATAATGTAGTTATAAATAAATATATTATATATTTTTTATATTATATACACTTAATATATTATATGTTCTTACTTGTTAAAACGAGTTCGTTGAGTACCCATTCAAAGATAGCTTTGTATTTTTTATTACTTGTGAGGGCGCTTTTTGGCACACAACTTAAGATGACAAGCAGTGCTCTTTTTGATTAATTGAAAATATTAAATACTGGGAAGCAGGAATTAAGAAAGTTGCTGGGGTCTAAATTCCAATGCTACAGGCCTTTTCATTTGATTTCGTTGACTTGAAACAAAATGAAAAGGTGTATGTTAGGGAGGCCAGTTTAGTTCAGTAATGAATTTGTTTGTTCCATTGTTTGTTAAACAGACTAATTTAGACTATTTTTAACTTAAAATTTTATTTTATAATAATTTTTTATAAAAATATAATATTTATAGTATAAATATATTCAACTCACAATATTATTTCTAAATTTAAAAAAAAAATATTCTCTTAATATTCTTTCTAAATTACATTTTTTACTATTATTTTGTGCATAAACGAAATACGAATTAAATTTTTTTTAATTATTTGTTAAATAAAATTAATCATGTTGTTTAAAAAATAAAAATATAATTAAAACAAAAAAATAAGCGTTTTGCTACAGTATTGCATCATATTGTAGCAAAACCAAAAAAATCACACAAATCTGGTGCTGGGTTGGAGAGGGATTGCGTTTTACGCAAATCATATGTAAGGTTGGAAAAGCTTTAGCTGGACTATTTAGAGGTGATATTACATGCTTCTGAACTCAGTTTATCTAAGTTAGGACTTGTATGGGTGGGTATTTTTTTTAATAAAAAAAGTGTATAGCGGTTTTCAGTCATGATACAGACCGTCACCGCCCTTTTCATTTGGTTAATTTGAACATCTGTATACGAACCATTGCAGCAACTAGTTAACCAAATTAGTATTTTATTTGAAAAAGACTGAAATTTTTATATTAGTATTTTTCATAGTATTTTGTATTTTGTTTGAATTTTTAGACTTAAAAATATTTAAAGATTTCAATAACAGAAAATTTACTAAAAAATTTTGAAAAATTAATTTATTTTAACAATATTTTTACTTGTTAAGATAAACTAAATAAAATATGGAAATTGTATCGTATATAATTTTTTCAATAAACTCAAATTATTTCACTAAATCAATCTAAAAATAATTTTTATACACATTTTGTGCTCATTTATATATAGTTTTACAAAATGAATTCTCAGTACTTGCATGTAGAGTTGTAAAAATCAAACCGGAACCGGCAAATAGAACCGGACCCGGACCGATCAAAACAGGTTAAAATCGGAACCAAACCGAAATCGGAATCGGCCGACCAAAACCGGCGATTTACGGTTTAAGTTTCGGTTTCTCGTTTTAAAAACCGTCGAACCGCCGGTTTAACCGCGATTTGAACCGGTGGTTCACTGAACCGTTGGAACCGGCGGTTCTAACCGTTATTTTCTTCTTCTTTTTTTTATTTTTTTTGTTTTTTTATTTTTTCAACTCTATAAATACTCCATCTCATTCTTACCAATTTTACATCATTTTTTATCTCTCAATCTCTTGTACACTCTCTCAAAAATTTATTTTTCTATAAATTATTATTATTAATTACTAATAGAATAGTTAATTTGTTTAAAAATTACTAAAAAATCTTTGGAATAAAATGTATTATTGGTATTATAGTTAATTATTGAATATAAAAAAATTTACAAACCAATTGACGGGATAAAATAATGGATTAAAAACAAAATTTTGAAAAAAAAAAAGAAAACAGGAAACCGAACCGAAACCGAACCAACGGTTAAACCGGTCAAAACCGATCAAAATTGGAATCGGAACCGAACCAAATCGAAACAGGACCAAACCCTAAAAACCACTGTTCAATTCAGGTTCCTACATTTGATAAACTAGAACCGCCGGTTCCGGAACCGGCAATAAGTCTAGTGTGGGGTCCATTAAGAGAGATGATTCGATACGGTTGGCTGTGGCAAGATACGCCACGTGGCTGTCTGATTTTGCATGACGTGACATCTTGTGCGTTGAATTTTAAATAAAAAGAATTCTTGATTTTAAGAGGATACTTTTACTCATTTCAGGCAGAAATCAAAAGTGAAGCGGATACAATTAGAAGACTCAATAGGGACCGTTCTGTTTAATTAAAGAGTTTTCTATTATTTTTTATAAAATTAGAAAATAGAAATAAAAAAAATAAAAATTATTTTCTCAACTATGTTTACACCAAAAAAAATTGTGACCCAGGTTCAATGGGCCAGAGTTTGAATCTTGACTTGTGCCCAATCTTAAATTAAACCGAATTTTATTGTCAGCCTACTAAATGTAAGGTTTTTGTGAGAGACATTGTCTGCATCAATAATGTGAATTTTCTAAGCAAACACTGCTATAGAGAATATTTATCCCATACAGTTCACCTGAGCCTATTTAGTAAATTTGATATTACAACCTGACATACACATTGTTGTTTTTAAGCAACATTTTATAAGTAATGAGATTTTAACTATTAAATTTAAAAGTTCAAATTTAAGTTACTTAAATACTCAGATACTTATATTTATAAACATTTTTCATATTCCACACCTAATCGATGTGGGACTTTGAATAGAAGTTATGTAGTAGCTAGTTTGACCTATTAGTTTCAGTTGTCTGCTTAGGTGAGATATTACATTACCCACTCCTTTAAGTTTGCAAGGTCCTCGTTGACAAACCTTCCAATCATGATGCCAAAAATCTCTCCTACGTCATGTCTTTATATTTATAAACCTTTCTATATTCCACACTCATTTGATGTGGGACTTTTGAAGCTAGTTGTGCAATAGCTCGCTTGACCTACTAGCTTTCAATTGCCTGTTTAGATGGAATGTTGTACTTTTGAAACTAGTTGTGCAATAGCTCGCTTGACCTACTAGCTTTCAGTTGTCTGCTTAGGTGAAATGCTATATTTCCCACCCTTTAGGTTTGTGATGTCCTCGTCGCCAAGCCTTCCAATTATGATGCTTAGAATCTCCGTTGTATTTTATCGATATGGGATTTGCTTATGGTCAAGCCATTGATGTAAGATTTGTTTATATTCAACGCCTCCCTCTCAATTGTTGAGGTTTAGCCCACCATCACCATCAATTGAGATTTGCTCCACTACCATTCAAGTTTGCACGCAAAGTGACTCTAATATCATAATTCTCATGACCTAACATAAGCATACAACTATTTTTAAGCAACATCTAAAAACTAATGGGTTTCTAACCGCTAAATTCAAAAGTTCAAATTTGAATTACTTAAGTAGTCAGGTCTTTGTACTTATAAACCTTTTCATATTCCATATTTATTTGATGTGGGACTCTGAATAGCAGTTGTTCCCTAACTTGACTTACTAGTTTTAGCTGACTACTTAGGTGGGATGTTACATTTGATAAGTTTTTCTTAAAGGGCCTAGCTCATCTTCAATAAAATTATTTGAGTGATTTTAACTAAGGTCCCTCTGGAGAATATCAAGATTAATTACATTTTTGTATAGGGGAGGGCTATCAAAAGATAAAAATGAGGTTCAATAGTCCTGGACGTATCCATTGCAATAACAAAGATTTATTTTCCAGCAAGAGATACATTATAAAAATACAAGGCAGTAGTAAAAAGAGGACATACCTCACATCGCATCACACATTTTAATGTCCATTTCTTAGTTTTAATAGTAGTCCTCAATGGATCTCCAAAATGTTTTCAACAACCTTTTAATTTCCAGTTTCAGTTAGATTACTAAAGCTCTTCTTTGTTTTATCTACGTTTTATTCTAGCATTTAAACGAGTGTATGCAAATTATTTGCCGAGCACAAGACCTTATTTAACAACAATTTTATCCTTTAATGACATTCCAATCACTTGATTAGATGTTAGATTTTGTTTGCACAATTATGTAAATTACTTTAAAAACTTATAAGTGACCTGACACATCTTGAATACTTAGCTATTTTAATGCTTAAAAACTTTTCCTCAAAGCCTGGAAACACAACCAAAGTGAGGTTGAGTTCTCCATTAAGAAATATTTCACACTCTAATTAGAATGATATCTAAAGAGTTTTAGGACATTGTTTAGGTGTAGTAAAATGTCCTTTGAGATGTTGTGATGCCCTCTATTTGTAGAGTGGCTAAAGCAAGATATTCATCTAGATATCTGTGATCATTAATGATGGGTAGGTTATGTTGGGATAACTCCCCAAATGCCACATCAAGCAGGAGATGAATTATTAGAGAAGTGAATCCCAAATTGTTTAGGAGTGGGTTTGGAGAAATGTTTTCACCTACATCAATTAGGTGTAAATTTGGAAAACCTATAAATAGGTCTTGAGTCTTAGTTGTTTTGTATTATAAATCCTGGGCTAGTTAACTAAAGGTGTAACTTGAGCTTTGGGTTTGTGAGTGTGAGAGAGTTTTAGCAATTTTGTCCGTCCAAAAATTATAATATTATTTTAATAGAGATCGTAGACGTAGGTCTATTGAGATATTGAACCACATTAAAAATTTCTTGTATTCTTTTCTCTTTTTCTCTATTATTTTTTTTTTGTGAGTGTGTTTGTGTGTTTGGACCCCAACAAATAGTATCAGAGCAAAAGGCTTGTTCTAGATAGGAGAATAGAGGAAGAGTATAAGCAGAGTTGTAGAGAAGATGTTAATTACATCATTGAAGTATGAGGTTCCATTGTTTAGTTGAAAGAGCAATTTTACACTATGGTAGAGTATGATTCAAGACTATTTGGTGCAATGGGGTCTTGACAATGCATTAAAGAATGAAAAGCCTAGCAGTATAAAAGATGAAGATTTGAGTACTATCTAGAGGAAAACTGTCAGCACTATCAGGTTAATATTTACTCCCAAATCAAAATTACTATATTGAAGAAGACATCTCCTAAAACTTTGTGGAAGAAGTTGGAGAGCACCTATTTATAGAAGTCGTTCACTAACCGATTGTGTCTGAAAATGGATTTGTATACCCTGAGAATGGATGAAGGAGGTAATATTCATAACCACATTAATAATTTCAAACAGTTAGTTTTTCAGCTATTGAATTTGGGAGAGAAAATTGAGGAGGAAAAGGAGTCATTGCTTTTGTTAGCTTCATTGCCTAAATCTTTTAAGTCGTAGGTGCAAACAATGTTAGAAGGAAAAACTACTTTGCAATTTAATCATGTGATGATGGTTTTGAAAGAGAATGAGAGAATGCTGAGAAAAGATGGTGGTGGTCCTCAATTACTCGTAGCTAGAAAGAATGGCGAAATAGGGAGGAATCCTAGGAAGGATTCGTGGTGGAAAATCAAGATATTGGTCGATAGATATGAGTATTGTTGAGTGCTTTTATTGTGGAGAAACTGGTCACATGAAATCTCACTGCCCACCATTTAAGCAAGACTTGAAGAGTCTACAAAGGATAATGAAGGGTAAGCAGAAAGTTGGTGATTCTTCAATTAATGTGGTTGAAGATTATAATGATGTATTGTTGACTGCTGCTAATGATCTTGTCTAAGATCATTCTAGTTGGGTGTTAGATTCTGCTATTGACATTCATATTTGTAGAGATTGAGTTTCTTTTGACACTTTGCATAAAGATGGAAATTTTGAGCAATTCAAAGTTGAAGATTGAAGGTATTGGAAGTGTTCGTCTGAAGTTTCATAATGGTGTTGTCAAAACACCTCCCGATGTGAAGTTTGTACCTAGTGCTAGAGCCAATATAATTTCTTTGAGTGAATTGGCATCTCGTGGTTACAAATATGTTGGTGACGAAGAGTTTTGCAATATGTTCAAAGGTGATAGCTTGGTATTGCAAGGAAGCAAGAAAGGGGAAAATATTTATTATTTGGATGGGTGTTCCCTTAATAGTAGAAGCAATAGACAAACAAGACCAAGACTGCAAAGAGAGTCAGATTTTCTAAAAGTGTTGAGATAAGTGGATATTTGGGTAGAGGGAGGATTTACTGGCTTAACTTCCCCAATTCCACATCAAGTAGGAGATGAATTATTAAAGAAGTGAATCTCACATTGTTTAGGAGTTGGTTTGTAGAAAAGTTTTGGGTTTGGAGAAAGGTTTTCTCCCACATCGATTAGGTGTAAAGTTGAGAAGAGTCTCTCCTTATAAATAGGTTTTGAACTTTAGTTGTTTTGTATCATAAATCCTGAGCTAGTTAACTAGAAGTGTAACTTGAGTTTTAAGTTTGCAAGAGTGAGAAGGTTTTATCAATTTTGTCCGTCTATAAATTGTAATATTATTTTAGTGAAGATCGTAGACGTAGGTATATTGAAAGACCAAACCATGTTAAAAAAAATTGTGTATTCTCTTCTCTTTTTCTCTATTATTTATTTTCTTATGTGAGTTTGTTTGTGTGTTTGGGTCCCAACACGTGCACCCATCCAAATAATAAATATTTTTCTCTTTATTCTTTCCTTGCAATATCAAGTTGTTACTTCTGAACACTTTGCAAAACTCTTTGTCACAAACATACTTGTACCCTCGAGATGCTAATTCACCCAAGGATATTATATTAGTTCTTGCATTAGACACATACTTCACATTAGCAAGTGTTTTGACAACATCATTTCGGAGCTCCAAGCGAATTCTTCCAACACCTTTAATTTTCAACTTTGTTCGCTCCCTACATGGATGTAGCCAAAATCTCCATCTTTTTGCAAAGTGTCAAAAGAAGCTCGATCTTTGCAAATATGAATGTCAGTAGT
>CAODLS012034404.1:0-11378 GCA_948243855.1 Flueggea neowawraea
TTTTCTCATAATTCTTTCTCGTTCTTAAAAAAACAAGAAAAAAAATTCATGAATTTCTCGTCCCTACACATTTTGGCTCTGCCTGTTCCAATTGGGATGCATGGTTTGTTGAGGAAGGACAAAGATGAAGTGTCACGACCTATTTTTGGACCATGACAGATGTACGAGGCGAATCGTCTGTAGAAGTCTATCTCATCTCGCACAAGCTTCAAAGACCAGAATTATTACCCAAAACATTTAATAATCAAAACGATTAGTCATTCAAAACATACGATGTGTAAAACATATTTATAGGAAATCGATATATATATATATATATATGAGAAAATATATGCCAAAATAATATATGTGGGCAAAATCAATAAAATACATCAGAGTATAAAAGGCAACCCAGTAACCCCCCAGCAACATAGTGCGGAGCTCTAATGTCAAAACAAAAGAGCCCGAACAAAAGGGCATCACTAACCAAAAAACTCCTCACTAGTGTCCAAGATGCGGAACAGTTGTCGAAGCCAAAATCTGTGTACCTGGAAGATAGAATCAACCATAGACAGAAAATAAAATGGGGGTCAAAACCCAGTGAGAAATAACACTCCAAAATACCTCATACGTGCCTTACAAGGACTACTTTGAAAATAGTTCGCAAATACCACATACAAGTATAAATTGATATATATGTATATATACACGCTATATAGTAATAGCCTTTCTAAAAATGATTTCAAAATTGTTTACAAACAAAGCATCTAGCTTGCACGTATGCGTAATTATAATCATTTTAGTTTTAAATCAAAATATCAGAGTCAAAACATATATCATAGATATGGGACTAAAGCAAACGTGATATGGACTCCGCCACTAATCACGAGGTGTTATGGACCTGCCACTAATGCTGATGAGTACTCTGCCTCTATCAATATCCAATCATGTATCTTATTAGGACAACATGGCTACCAACACACCCTAGTAGTTGGGCTTTCTCAAAACATTGGTATAACAAAGGCTACTTGCCCTATAGTACATGTGTCCCCATATCAGAAAACCAAATCATACTTTTGAATAGTATAAAAACCAAAGGCATGCAATACAACATCAAAATCAGAGAGGAGATATATAATACATATATATTAATTTGAAAATAGAGTGTTGATTATTAAATCACATAATTAGTTTATTAACTTAGTCAATCCTCATATTAGTCCATTTTCATACATGTGTTCAGAACATCAAAAACCAATAATAGAGATTTTGAGACACAACCTATGTGTCTGAAGCTGTTATTCATTCACCTGGAGATCCAAGCAGTATCACTAATCAAGCCCCAAGAACCGATGGCTGGTCTCGTTGGCAGGAACAAGAAGTGAACGGTCACAACAAGGCAAATATCAGAATGTGGTACTGTGCCAATACCAAATGCATGATATGCAAATACAAATGTAGACCCTCAAGGTCGCTCAAAACTCACTGCGAATGAGAATCTATCACTCTCGACCCAAAATTCAAAATCTATGTAAAATTACATTTTAGTCCCCGAGACTTGACAAATTCTAAAATAGTCTTCAAAGTATTTTAAAACTACTAACTAGTCCTCCAAGTTGTCAAAATTCTCAAACTAGTCCCCGAACTCTCAAAAATTGCCAAATACGAAAAATCACATTTTGGTCCCTCAGAATCACGGCTTACTCAAGTAAAGCATGCTCTGACTTACTCGAGTTAGCCAAAGTGCTTACTCGAGTAAGTCACTTACCTAGATTTCTAAATTTGACCAATCAATTGATTCAATCGATAAAAATCACTTTCAATCACCTACATTGTCTCTATTCAACCTTCTGAATACAAATCAACAATTGTTTTCATCAACACAACTCAAAGTCATCAAGATTCTTCACAAATTTGAACAAACCCTAACCCATTTAAAGAAATCATCAAATCTTTCAAACCCAAGCTCAATCTATGCTCCTCTAACTTTAATCCACCAAGATATAAAAATATCTAACATCCTTTTCTACAAATTTATGCTCAAATTTGAAACTCAAATCAAAAGATCAAAAACGTTCCTTAAAGAACCAAACCAATTAAATGCACAAAATGGGAGAAAAGAAAGTGTTAGAAGTGAAATCTTACATCTAGGAACACTTAGGAACCAAGGAGAACAAATGGGACAGTTTTGGAGGTGAGAGAACTGAGAGGTTTGGGTTTGGGGTTTATATAGACCTCTGCCCAAAAACGGAGTCGTTTCAGCAAAATGCATGGATAACTCGAGTTATAGGTCCTCTAAATCAAGTTAAATTTACCCAGAATCGATCTTGGAGCATGGCTAACTCGAGTTATAAAAGGGTTAACTCGAGTTATAAGGGCCTCGTGTAACGCAAGTTACATGATTGGCTAACTCGAGTTGTTGGGGTCACAAAATTAGAGTTACATATTTCTCTAACTGAGTTATCCATGTCCCCATACCACTAACGTTACTTAAAGTGTTCACTCAAGTAACTCATTATTCTCGAGGTTCTACAATACCAAACCACATATGTTCCTCATCATAAACATCAAAGATCATCAATCAAAACTTCAATCATTCCAATAATCAAATCAAACTAGATTTAAAAAGTATAGGAATCATCGCTGAAAAAAACAGGATATTACATGAAGCATTTGAAATTCTTGATGCTCGTAAGAATCAAATTGCAAAAAAGTTGTTCTCTTTGCAAGGAAATGGTGTTTATTTAGGGAATGAGAGAAGTGTAGTGACTATGGAGAGTAGTTATGGTTATGATGATATAAACGATGATGATGTTTTGGAGAATGTGGAGGAGGTTATTAATGGTACTATAAACGAAGCCTCCAATCTTGCAAAGATTAAGTCATCTAATCATGTTACTAGGAAGAGAAATAGGAACGAGATCAAGATTGATCATGTAATGGTGGTATGTTTGAGAGTTAATAGCTAAAAACAATCTCAATTTCATTCATTTTATAAAAATTAGTCTAAACTTAAAAAAAAGCCTAATACATTCTGAATTTTAATTTTAATATCAAATATAGTCTGCCATCTATTTTTCATTAAATTTTTCTGTTAGAGCTGATGTGTAAGCCACGTGTACAATGACATGTCAGGCTCAATAATCTGATCTATCTATTTTATCAAAAAATAACCTAAATTTTACTCATTTTATCAAAAATAGCCCAAACTTTAAAAAATAACCTAACATATCCTCGAATTTGACTTTAATATCAAATTTAACCTAACCTAATTTAATGAAAATGACATCTTATTTTCAACATCTAAAAACGACCTCATTTGCATTCGTAATCAAGCTAGGAGGTAGATTATGAATTTGAACCCAACATGGGTTGTGTGAGAAATCAAGTTCTACGATCATTGAATTAGGATTTCAATCTACAAGCAAGACTCGATACTTCCCTAACAACTATGGTCTACCATCCAAAACTCTTTGTTTATCAAGAGGGTTGAAATTTTCAAATTTGAAAACATTAGCTTCAAGCCGATGAACCTCAAACATTCCGACGAACCCCCATGCTCTAACCAAAACATCTCTGATTGTTTCCAGGGCATAAATCTGCTTACTAAAAGCATCTTTAATGCACTCTTTAAATATATTATATTCTTTATTATAAAGAGTCATTTCATTAAAATACCACTTCAACCCACTCCTTATAATCTAAAGATAAAATAAAGATCTACTTTCAATAACTAGTTGTGGAGAGTCATACACACGTTTTATATTACATAACATTGATGATAGTCTATTTCATTTGGTTGAAAACATAATAAATAAATAAAAATGGGGAATTAAAATTTCATCCATCTTGAATGTTGAATTAGCCAATTTAGCCACTGTGTTTTCAAAAGACTCCTATTGCGTCCCTAAATGTTATCGTCGTTAATTTTTCCTAACAGAAAATGTGAAAGTATGAATGTACCCTCTTGGCCTCTTCTCCTCATTTTTGTCTTTTTCTCTCATCTCTATCTGTCTTTCTCTCTCATCTCTATCTCTTCTCAACCACCGCCTCTCTCTCCCCCTCAAAATCCACTTTTCTGCAAATGAAAATTCTAGTGCAAATCTATGGGACCAAATTAAAGCCACAAAGAAGATAAAGCCAAGAAATTGAGAATCAAAATAATAATTATAATCATCTGCTCTAATCACTCATAATTGAATTCTTGACAAAAGAATACTCATAATTGAATCAAAATCATTCACAAAAATTAAAAAAACCAATTTAAATTGAAGCTTCCTCTTGACACTACTCTCCACCCACTCTTTATATCCAATGATTGCCTTTAAGCTTCATCTCCCAAACTCCCTTCTTTGAACGCCATCAACACACAACGCACCGAGACAATAACCATCACCTCTCTAATCTGAAAAAGAACAAAACTGAAATTAAGACAGATGAAAGAGAGATGAAGAGATCTTAAAGACAACACCCATTTTCTATCATTTACAAAAAACAAAACAAACCAAGATCAGAAAACCATGCAATTTTAAATTCCAATATGATGATTGTGAGATGGGATAGGGGTTGCCTCCTTTGGAAAACAACAAGAGTCTTCTGACTTCCAGATCCAATGGCATGAGGTCCTGTGGTCGGTGGTTAAAACGTGGCATCAGGTTTTGTCATTTGACTTTGTGGTGGAGGTGAAACAAAGATTTGGATTATTGGAGGTGGTTTAGGTCTCATTTTTTGCAAAACTAAGCCAACGCAAGCAAAGCTGAAAAAGGGAGGGGACAACCCAGCTCTCTCTCTTCGAACTCCAGCGAACATCATGATTTCCCCCAGCGACGTGGTGGCAAGGAGCTTCTCTCTGGCATGTGATGCGACAGCCAGAGAGGAAACAGCAACGTCGTTTCGAGGGAGGGGACGAAGAGAGGTCTTTAGGTGGGGAAGGAGGAGGAAATGAAATAGGAGGAGGAGTGAAGTAACAGAAGTAGCCATTTCTGGCAATGAAAGAGAGAAAGACTTCTGTTAGTTGACGAAGTGATGTGGTGGTGGTGGTGGTGGTGGTGGTGAAGTCAGTAAAGAAGAAGGAGTGAGAGCATAATAGTCATTACAACCATGTTACACATGCCAAGCCATTAAATCTGATGTGTCCTGGTAGTTTAGATATTTTTATCATAAAATTCTAATTAGGTTTTAATTTAAAAATAAAATATGTCATAATTAATTTTTTAAAATTTTTAATTAATATCAAAAATATATTAATGAAAAATTAAATACCTAATTTTATTAAATAATAAAATATTTTTTGTTGAATGAATATGTGGAAAGAATTATATTTGAGTATAAATTTGTGGTATAATAATTAAAAAAAAAAGAGACATAGAAGGGATATTCAAAGAATATTTTGTTTAGAGTTAAAAATAGAGGTATTGGTCGGATATATATTTACTGTAAATATTATATTTTAGTCTAAAATTTACTGTAAAATAAAGTGGTGAGTTGGAAATATGTTAAGTAATTAAAATTTGGTTTCACATTGGACCGACCATGTTGTTTGAAATTGTAGGCTGAAAACTCAATTGGAAGTGGTAATAAACATTTTTTTTTGGTCTAGAGTCGTGGTAATAAACTTAAGTAGTTGATGTATGAAGACATCTAATGGAAATGTCTTAGTAGCATGTGTCTTTTCAGTTGATGATACGGCATATTATTTTCAAATATATAAGGTGTCATATGGATAGTAAGAGTTATGTCATCATGGTGTTAGTATTGAATAAGAATTCGATGTTTATTTTGAACAAAAAACTAATTAACTTGTGTTTACACCAATATTGCTAAAATAGACGTGTAATTAGTCAAAACCTCACTAAAATTCTGCAATATGTGTTTATGGTCAGATTGAGTTCCTGTAAAGATAAGAGAGAAGAGTTAGACTTGTCTTGCCCACCCAAGATAATCTAATGAATTTGATAAGTCCCTTGGAGGATGGAGATGATTTGGCTACAGGAGTCATGAGAATTATCACATTTTATTAAGGGAACTTACCATCAAGTTAAGTTCAACTTAGGACGGTCTCCTGGGAAATTTGGCAAGTTTTCTTGGGGACAAAATGTCACGACTTATTTCCGGGACCATGACCGACAAACAAGGTGAACCATCTGTGGGAGCCCAACCCATCTCGCACAAGCCTCAAAGTACAAAACTTTTACCCAAAATCATATTTAATTAAGTAATAAAAGCAATTAAAGGTTTAAAAATCATTTAATAAAACAAAACATATATAATAATGAGTGCAGAAAAATACTTCAAATTTAAAAACATTTGAAATATCAGATACACTAATGAAAATAATAACAAAACCTACGGTAATCCAGTGTGGAGCATCTACACATCATACAAGTGAGGCCGATCAAAAGGGCACTGATTGCAACGTCAGAATACCTCATTAAGCATCAAATGCCAAAGATCATAGTCCGCAAGAATCACCTGTAAGATGATAACAAACAGGGATAAAACAAAGAAAGTTGGTCAAACCCAGTGAAGGATAACACTCTAGATTGCCTCATATGTGCCTCACAAGACTGTTGTGAAAACAGTTCAAAAATACCACACGCAGATATAACAAAAGATATATATAGGTACATAGTATTGTTTCAAAAACTATTTCAAAATCGTTCGCAGACAAAGTATACACATGCCCTCATACCATCAAGAGTATTAGCAAAATCCTTCAAAACATTTTTCAAACTTTATCAAAACCAGTATGCTTTCAAAAGCAAGATAAAATCCTTCATAAAGCCTTTGTATGTTATTAGAAGTTTCAAAGCAAGGTACAAATACATATTTTCACTTTGCTAAATATTTCAAGCAGAAGTCAAAACATTTTTAACTTATCAGAAAACTCAGAATTTGAGGATTTGGCATATAGCCCAAAAGTATTACCATCAAGGCAAGTAGCGCCACAAAGGCGAATATAGCCACTAAGGTGAATGTATAGCTACTAAGGCAAGTGTAGCCACTAAGGCACAAAGTCATATATACGGCCACTAAGGCACTAGGATAGCTCTCTAAGTTGTATCCCATGATGGATCAAAAAATCCAAATCAAAATCAAAGTAGTATTGCACTCAGGGCTATAACAAAATTGTATTTCAAAAAAAACTGAAATAAATTTATTTATTTCGAAAACAAAGGAAAGCCTTTGCAACAAGCAACATGAATACAAACAATGGTTTATCAAAAATAAAGTTTCAAACGTACTTCAAAATTGTACCAACAAAACATAATATAAATCAATTTATATTATTTCTCAAAACAATTCAACTTCTGTAGAAGTGCAAAATCTTTCAAAGATAGAGTATCATTACTCTTGCCAAAAACCCAATTAATTTTCCAAAAACAAATCCAATCAGACAAGTCCTCACATATTCCAAATTTTTAGGATTTTCAACCCTTTAATTATTATAATTTACATGCTATGGTGATAGCATAACAAAAGCATATAAGTAGAAGAGACAAAACCTATATGTCTGAAGTTGTCATCCACTCACTAGATGTTGAGCTTCCAAACTCTGAATCACTGACCACAGATCGATGGCTAGTCACCTCGAAAATTGAACTGAATTGAAACAAAGTGTTTACAAATAGATCAAAATCGGTGACTATGGTAGTACAGAATATGCATGAAATGCAAACTCAGACGTTCGAACGACACTAGAAAACACACCGGTCGAAGATCTAACACTCTCGACCAAAAAATCAGAATCTATGTAAAATTACGATTTGGTACTGTACTATTGTAAAATTACATTTTAGTCTTTAGGCCTCGTAAAATATAATCTGGGTATAATGTATTGGGGCTAAGGTTTACACTAACACTCCTTTATTCGAGTTATTAAGGCTTCATATTACTCGAGTTATACTATGTTTACTCAAGTAAACATACACATCATCCAAAAATTATGAATTTAATCAAAAGTCCATCCTATAATCGAGTGGGCCATTACAAAAGGTCTACATCTCGTAGCCTTAAAAAAATATTTAAGCTACCATTATTTTGTACAACAAAGTAAGACAATGAATATCAATATAAACCATGGTAACGACTATGAGATATAAAGACAGAAGAGGAAAATTGATATAGAAGAAGCCTATTTTGGTAGCCTTCAAGAGAAATCTTCACACTTTAAGCCTTGGTCTCCCTCTCTTGTTCTAACCCTAAAATGTGCTCTTTTAAATGAAAGAACTAAGAGAGAAGATTATGTCCAAAGGTTGGATCCCCCTTTTTGATGCCTATATGAAGAGTATTTATAGTATTTTTAAGTCCCAAAAAACCCTAGACAAATTGCCCACTTGATGCATGCAAGTTGTCCACTTGAAGGCCATTTTTTGTACACATTTAACTCCTTTGTCACCAAGCTATTTTGTCCTCTTCTGTGAGGGTCACGGCCGTGATTTGTGGAGGTCATGGTTGTGAACTATTTCTTTCCATCATCACAGTCGTGAGGTGTAGAGATCACGACTGTGACCTTGGTTTGGCTCTCTAACAGCGTTTTGCATGGCACGAACTTCACACCCTTTGAGTCGATTTTTGTCGCACTTTCTTCCATTGATCTTCCAACTTTAAAAACATATTTTTCATGCATTTTTCATCCCTTTTCCAATCCCATTTCATGCATTCCTCATTACCCCACACAAAACATGAAAAGTGTTTAAATTCACTGATAATCAAGTACAAGTAAGGTGAAAATGCTATGCTTCTATGCTTGAACTATTATTCAAATTTAAGATACATCGTACATCTCATGGAAATGTCTTAGTGACATGCGTTATTTTCATTCGATGATATGGCATATTATTTTCTCATATATGAAGTGTCATATGGATACTAACAGTTACGTCATCATGGTGTTAGTGTTAAATAAGAATTCAATGGCTATTTTGAACAAAAAACTAATTCATTTGTCTTTACACCAATATTGCTAAATTAGAGGTGTAATTACTTAAAACTCCACTAAAATTCTGTAATATGTGTTTATGGTCAGATTGAGCTCCTGCAAAGATAAGAGAGAAGAGTTAAACTTATCTTGAAAGAACTCACCCAAGATAATCTAATGAATTTGATAAGTCTCTTAGAGGATGGAGATGATTTTGCTAAAAGAGTCATGAGAATTATCACATTTTATTAATGAAACTTGCCATGAATTTAAGTTCATCTTGGGGTGGTCTCCTGGGATATTTGGCATATGTTCTTGGGGACTAAGATTGTTTCGTGATGAGGATAATTTTTGGAGATCTATGGAAACAAATCACTTAGGGGACCATTAGATCTACTAAGGGGCTTATTACCAAATATAAAGATCAAAAGCAACAAAGTAGGAGTTATCTATTGTCAATGTAATATCCCGCCCATTTTTGTTAGGATTTATGTAGCTTTCTGACCAAGTTCGATTTGATCGTGAAGATAATCAGATGTATTTGTTTGAGAATTAGGTGCTATTGAACCTTGAGGAAGGTCCAATGCACTTTTGAAAGCATTAAATGTCAAGTATGTGGTTGGAGAGTGAACAACGTGTGTTAAGCTTAAGTACAACGTGAGTTGTCGAGATGAGCAAGACATACATTATCTAAAAAGTAGCATAATGTGCATCGTCTAGGCACAACGTACATTATCTAGGATGCGAGGATGATCAAAGTACTTTGGCATGGAATGACGTACGTTGAGTTGTATTTCTTCAAATCCGTGGCTACTGGATGCATCACAACGTGCATTGAAGGTGTATGACACACGTTGTGGACGATCATTACGTACGCTGATCTTAAGAATGGCGTACGTTGCCCTTGAAATTGTTGAAATGGTGTGTTTTGATCTGCAGTTCTTAATTACATCTCTTTCTTGGTTTTTAACTCATTTTCATGCTTTGATTTTTGGATTATTTCATTTAGCCGAATTCATCGAGGGTTCCAATTTTTGGATAATTTATGATGTAATAAGGTTGGAGAATGCTAGAATATGTTAGATGGGACTTATATTAACAATAATCAAGCCTTGAATCGAAGGATTTGATGTTGCTTTGGTGAAACTAGGGTTAGGTTCTGTTTTGATGATTTTAGAACGAGTTGGAGTTTGTTTGTTAGATTTGATGATAGATATATGTTCCTAAGGATGATTAGAGAAAATGTGGACAACATAGGGTATTGATCGAAACTTGATTTCGATATTTAGAATAAACTTTGTGGGATAGTATTTTCTTTAATTTCTGGAGAAGTTTCTATAGAATTGTAATTTCTGAAACTTCGGAGAAAGATTTGTAATTTTTATAAAGCTGAGGTATGACTTGTAATTTTTGAAAAAATAGCGACTGACTTGTAATTTTTGAAAATATAGGGAATGACTTGTAATTTTACGAGCCAGGGACTGTTTCATAATTTTGAGAATTCGAGAATAAATTTAGGAATTCTGATAACTTGAAAAACTAGTCAGTTATTCTACAATACTTTGAGGACTGTTTGGCAATTTCCCACGTCTCGGGGACTAAAACGTAATTTTACATTGGTCTATAACCAAACTGTAATTTTACGTAGATTTTGAATTTTGGGTTGAAGGTGATAAATTGACTTTAAGATTATATTTTTGGGCACCTTTGAGGGTCTACATTAGCATTCACATATCATGCATTTGGCATTATCACAGTACCGCATTTTGACATTTGTGTTGCTTGTATATGTCCAGCTTCTTGTTCCTGCCAGCGAGACTAACCACCGACTAGTAGGACTTGATTGGTGATACTGCTTGGATATCCAGGGGAATGGATAGCAGCTTCAGACGCATAAAATGTGTCTCAAAACGTCTATTGTTGATTTTTGATTTGTTGAACATATTTATAAAAATGGACTAATCTAAGGATTTGCCAAATTAATAAACTGATTATGTGATTTAATAATTAATATTTTGTTTCAAAAATAATATATATGTATTATATATCTCCTATCTGATTTTGATGATGTATTGCATGCCTTTGGTTTTTATAATATATAATAGTATGATTTGGTTTTCCAATATAGGGACATTTGTGCTACGAGGCATGTAGCTTTTGGTATACCAATGTTTTGAGAAAGCACAGCTACCAAGGTGTGTTGGTAACCATGTTGTCCTGATCAGACACATGATTTGATATTGATAGAGGTAGAGCGCTCATCACCATTAGTGGCGGATCCACAACACCTCGTGATTAGTGACGAAGTCCATATCACATTTTTTTTAGTCCCATATCCACAATATATATTTTGACTATGATATTCTGGTTTAAATCTGAAATGTTTTTTATTACACCTACATGCATGCCAGTTGCTTTATTTGCGAATGATTTCGAAATAAGTTTTTAAAAAAAGTTATTACTTATATAGCATGTATAT
>CAODLS012034421.1:0-13879 GCA_948243855.1 Flueggea neowawraea
CTAGTTCATAATGAACTATATTGGGGAAGTATGATAAGTTCGTATTTGTGTTGCCTAAGACACTGTGGCTAAATGTAGGTGTTTAGGAAGGAAGAAAACATGACAGCAAACATGGGAAAGAAATCTAGGTTTTTATTGATACATAAACTGGAATAACTAAGCCTTTTTATAGGCATACACGCCAACAAACTAAGGCAGAAAATCTGCTACAAATCCTGATATGCTAAGTTTAAAAATAAAATCAGATCTGCCGACAAAAGTAGAAATCTTAGGAACTAAAAATCAGCAAACTAAATCAGATAAATAAATCAGTTTGAACTTTGAATTATTCTGTAACACTAAAGCTCAATCATATTGTAGCCTATTCGTGTTGTCTATCACACGGTTAAGTCCCACCTTTTGTGGCTAAAGCTCAATCACTTTGTTGTGGGTTTTTCATTTGCTTGTTTGATGGCAAATTAATAAGAGAATTGTTCTTTTTCTCTGCTCCCTCTTCTCTCGATTGTCGGCTTCTTATCGGTAGCCTGGCAGCCCTGACTTGTCTCTCTGCTGATTATGACAAAAAGATTGTGGCTTGTTGTTCAATGGTCTATATTGGTGCCTAACTTTTATAGGAAACTAATAAATTTATTTCTGTGTAGTTTATTAAATGGGTTACCCTTTTGACTTAGCTCAAGCAAATTGTTCCCAGCTTTGCATCTACCTTTTGGCTAAACCCTCCTCATGTTGTTGCCTTCTAAAAAAAGAAAAATTGTTGGTGGCTTGTGTGTTGTTTAATGGTCTGCATTGTTGCTTAGTGCACTACATTGTGGAAGGAAACCAATATGATGTTCTTTGTGTATAGCCTATTTGATAATGACACAAGTTGGCAGTGTTATCTATTTTTTCATGTGGCTATTTTATAGGCTGATAATGGAGAGATTCGTTCTATCGCTTGTTTCTCCTCTGATGCCCGATATAAGCTTGACTTAATGGGCAATACATTGCTTTGATGCACTACAATACGGATTTGTGAAAGAAGCAAGATAGTGGCTGATGTGCAAGTGCTTAACCCTCAAAGGAAACTAATAAATTTTTATCTGCATGGCTTAATAAACAGCTAAGCCCTATCTGCTGTGGCTATATCCCGCATGCAATTTGTCCTGCTTTTCATCTGCCTTTTTGTAGGCTAATTAATAAGAGATTTGTTATCTTTTTCTTATCCCTCCCTTGATGAGACAAAGATAATAGTTGTTGTGTGATAGGCTATACTAATGCCTAAATCTCAAAGAGAACTGATTTACTTGTGCCTAAATCTCAAAGCAGAATTGATGTATTCTTATTTGTGTAGCCTATCACACAGCTAAGTTCTACAACCTTAGGATTTGTTCTCTTTTTTGGGTCCCTTCCCCATCTCATACTGTTGCATTTCTATTATTTCAGCAAATCGTCGCCTTCTTATTCTGGTTAATTGTTGCCTTCTTATTGTGGTTAATTTCAAGTGATAGCTGATATTTTTAAGAGGTGGACTACATGGAGATTGTTGATTGTTCTCTCTTGTTCCTGCGTAGATGCCTTATTATTAGACAAAAATAGTGGCTTGTTATTTTATGGGCTATGCTAGTGCATAACCTGCAAAGGAAAACGATGGTTTGCATTTTGTTGTTTTTTACACTGCTAGGTCCTATATTTTGTGGCTAGTGTTGTTTAATGGTCAACACTTTTGCTTAGTGCACTATATTGGGGAAGGACATGATAAGATGTTATTTGTGTATACCTTAATTGACTATGAAACAATCTGGTGATGGTACCTGTTTTTTCATGTGCCTTTTTTTATCGGTTGATAGTGTAGAGATTTGTTGTCTCTCTTGTTCCTCCTTCAATGCCTTATCAGGCAAGATAATGGCTTCTTGTTTGATGGGATAAACCTGTTGTTTGATGGGGTACATGTGCTGTCTCTCTTGTTTCTTGATTCAACTGCATTTGCAAATGCTTAATATACTGTGAAAAAAAAGATAACAAATGATCGATCTTGTCTTGGGGAAAAACCTGAAAGAGAAAATACATCCATGCTTGTCCAGTGATAAACTGAAAGTGTGAGACCACATTTCTTTCTCTCCTTTTTGCTATGAACATATACTTTTCTCATCAGAATATTCAAATTTGTTTGTGGCATAATTAATATATGTGTGTACAGCCATCTAACCATAAGGAGTACCATAAAGTAGATGTTTTGGTTTCTTCCTTGGTTTCTTTCTTATCCTTTCATGGAATCTGGGTGCTATGAGAATCTGGCAGTGAAGTGGAATGATTTAAAATTTTGCTATGTTCTCTGTTGACATGAAGTTAGCATGAAGGAGATGTGGAGTAATGAAGACAAAGAAACTATATCTTGGAAATGTGTGAAAGATAAGGCTGTTCCAGCATAATGATTTGACATCTCGGGTAAAAAAGGTAGCTTCATGTGATTTTATGCCGTAGCCCATAGAATTATTTAGAAGATGTGACCTTGTGTATAAAATATACCGATGCAACTCAAATAGCTTAACAGAGTCATTGCACTCAGAAATTCTCAATTTAGGTCTTTTGTACCTGGAAATTGGAATAACAATTTGCTGATTTTTTTTAAATCTAAGTTCGATGTATTCTTTGTATATTGGCTTCCACATTAGCAAATAACTAGTGAATATGTTTCTTCTTTTCTGTCGTGTTTGATAATGTAGTGGAATTTAATAGGATTTGTGATAACAATGTGGTTTTGTATGATTTTTTTTTGGGGGAATTTATTTTCAAATGGTGAATTAGTTAAGGAAATGGAATCGGGTGCTTATTCTGAGTGAGCCTAGCAGGTTTTCAATGCAAATGTATAGTCTTTTGTGATGATGGTTTTATATGATGTTATCTTATCTGTGGCAGCCGGATTAGGAATTGGCTTCGAATGGAAAGTCTCCGGAGAAACTGACAGGGGCTGGGTCATTGCTCATGAAAGTGTTCGGTGTCCTTGCTGTATGTTTCTCTCTGTTTTCAGTTTGTGTTCAAATTAGTATTTACTTGTAAAAGAGTGTTTTCCTGATGCATGCTAAACATCGGAGAGGGATGCAAATTTGCAGGGAAAAGGAACAAAGTGAGCGGGAGCATTTCATGTGACTTGTCAGCAGTTTAAGATTTCCTCTAAGGTGTTACTTCCCCTCTTTTTGCATTTCTTTTATACGTTTTATTTCAAGGAAGATAAGAAGTTGAATCAGCTGCGTTAAGAAATCTAACATTTACTGATATACAGCTTGGTACAATTCTTCTTTGCCGAAGTGTTATAAGAAGTATTGAAACTGTTCGAATATTTGATTTTGAGGAATTTCCTAAACGAGATAAGTTCAGAAATTGCTTATTGATGCAAGATTCCCTGCTGTTTCACTTGCAGTTACTTTTTGTAAATTCACAGTCGAGCATCAAACATTTTTGTGTAGAAGTTCTTATACTTATTCTATGTTGTTCAGGTTACCTACATGTATTATACAGGCCGTTTGGAAGTGTTTAATGGCAATTTTCTTGCTGTAAGTATTTTGTTTATCGCAAATAATCGCAGATCTGGATTTTCTGTTGAATAGTGGATATTAAGCCTCAGAAACAAGAGTCCATAATTTGAGAGATAGTAGATGTTCTTTAGTCTGGTCCATGTTTACTAACCACGCTCATCTGAAATAGATTTAATTGATTTTATACTTATAGTTTGAGCCCAGCAGTTGGTTAATTTGGTCTTGGTACGCAGGGTAGGAATCTGGTCTATACTCCCTGATATTTTTAAGGTCTCCTTGATATCTAGCATATTGCATAAAAGGATCCTTGAACAACCATAGAATGGCCTGAAAATCGTGGGCACAGAGTTCTGCAAAATGTTCTATTTTCCGTAAAAATATATTTGCTCAACAAGTAGCCTAATGAATGGAGGATGGTTTTGTCATGTGCGTGTAAAAGTTAAGGAATTGAAATGTGAGTTTCTCAGTTTAGTATTTGTTCATTAGGTTCATTTTTTATGTCGGCTGATAATGAATAATCATATGCTTTGAAACACTGCAACCCTCACTCTTAAGCAAATATAAGGTTAGATTAAGGTGTGCTTGCTGCATTTATTTTGTATTTCTCATGACATGAGATACCAGTTAGCTTTTTACTATATATTTATACCTTTTCGGGAAATATTCTTTTCTCTCAGTTGTTTGAGAAATATTGTTTGCTGCTGCTGAAGTTTTTTTTGTAATTACCAGAATGTGTAAATTGCAACTTCTCTTGGTTTTCATTAGCTTTATTTTTTTTTTATTTGCAAATGTCTTGAATTTCCTTTTTCTCACTTGTCTTACCTTTTTCAACCTTAAACTTTATGCTTATTGAAATGTAGGCTTGATAATAATATTCTTCTCCATCATATTTTCATAGAATATATAATATTTGGTTTTGCATTAAATTACCATCTTTAACAGTTTCTGTTTTATGTAATAAGGCTGTCTTTTAATTTTAAGGGCATATCTAACAAGCAACAATTTTCACTATGCAGTACAGTGATGTTGTGAAAGCTCTAAGAGAGGTTGATCTTCCACTTTTCCTACAAACTCTCCAAGACCATGAGCACCGGTATGTTCATTTACTTTTGTGAGAACTGATGTTAGTGAAATCATGGGATAATACCCAAGTCACTGTCTTTTCTTATTTGCTTATAGATTTCTAATATCTGGTGTATTTCTCGTCCTGGAGAAGGTAGAGCTGCAAGTATGTCAAAGATTGCTGAAAAAATGTAAGCTTGATGACTTGCACGTGTTCATGCATGCAAACATATGCTTTTATATTCAGCCAAATTGATTGTCATGGTACTTGGCTCTTTGCATGGTGTTGGTAACGCAGATGCAGTTGGACTGTATTGTAAAGCACCTTAATGGCTAGAGATAGACATGGATTTGGATGAGGTACTTCTCTTCTCATTCCGAGTCCTCTCTGAACACGAACCATTTGATGCTTTCAGTTTGGTCTTTCACCTGCTATCTAACTGAATATTACTGTCGCAATTGCTAGGTGAGGTGCATAGTGGCAACATTAATATACAGAAACCTTGTGAAAGGCCATTTTGCACATAAGAGCAAAGTGGCAGTATTGAGCAAGCAAGATCCTTTCCCCAAATTAACCGGGAAGCCTGTCTACTCTTAAAACATGGTAGACATTGTAAAACTAACACTACTGGTTCGACAACAAGAGCCATGTTAGTTCCGTAAATCAAGTCCAGTTTGTTTTTCTCGTAGCTATTGCGCTGATGATGAGTATTAGAATATTTGCTCATTACCTTTATAGGTTTGTGGTTTTGTATGAACTGAATCAAGATTTATAACAAAAGGAGCTTGAAAGGAGCATTACTTTGGGTTTCTGTTCAAGCTTTTTAATCTTCTCTTAAAAATCAGGGCTTTTATCTTGTTTCAAAGTTTCTTCCTCTTCTTTTGGTTTTCATGAAATTTAGGGTTTCTTGGGATTTTTGATTAGAAATCGCGGTCTGGCTTTAACTGATCGAATGCGTCTCTTTTTTTTTTGACATATTAAAATCAGGGTGTCTATTCATTTATTTAATCGATTAATTAAAACAAGGTTTTTGAAGACTTCTGCCTCGAAGTTTCGGTCTTTGTCTATCTCTATCTATGTGGGCATTCGGAGTAAGAAGTTGATGGACAGAGATATTGACTTCTTGGCTGGTCCTTTGCTCAAGATTTTTGTTTTGACAAATCAAATTATGATTTTCTAATTTTTTTTTGTTTTACCGTATGAATTCCATCCCTGTTTTTTTAACTGGTCAATTAAAGTTTTGGTTTTCGCAGATTTTTTATTCGGAATTGCGGTGTTTGTCCGTGAGTATTCGAAGTAAAAATCGATAGCCCCTTTAATGGGCAATACAGTGCTTTGATGCACTAAATGTGGGATACTGGTGTCTAACCCTTTTAAGGGAACTGATAAATTTTTATTTGTTTTGCTTATTAAACAAATAAGCCGCTGTATTGCTCAAGCAAATGTCCCGTTTTTCATCTGCCTTTTTATAGGCTAATCAATAAGAAATTCTTTTTCTGGTCACTCCCCTGAATGTGAGACAAAGATAGTGGCTTGTTGTGTGATGGGCTATACTTGTGCTTAAATCTCAACAAAACCGTTGTACAAGTGCCTAAATCTCAAAGCAGAACTGATTATTAGTGTCGTCTATCACACAGTTAAGCCCTACCTTTATTCAATAAGAGATTTGATCTCTTTGTCGGGTCTCAACCGGTTGCCTTTTATTATTTCAGATTGTTGCCTTCTTATTATGAAAGTGAGTAAGAAAATATGTTTGTCTTTGTTTTCTTATGGATGGTATTCGGAGCGAAAATCAATAGCACTGACTTAATGGGTAATGCAGTGCTTCGATGCACTAAAATATGGAATTGTAAAGGAAGCATGGTAATCCATATATCTTTAGATAATGGCTTCTATACTGGTGCCTAAAACTGATAAATTGTTATTTGGTTAGCTTATTAAACAGCTAAGCCCCATCTTTCTGTGGTTATGTTGCTCAAGCAAATTGTCCCTTTTGGCTAATCAATTGGTCCCTACAAAGATAGTGCTTTGTTGTGTGATGGGCTGTACTATGCCTAATTCTCAAAGCAGAACTGATGGAAGCTCATACTGTTGCTTTTTTATTATTTCAGTGAATTGTTGTCTTCTTGTTATGGAAATAGAGAAAGAAAATGGTTTTCTATAGGTTAATTAATGAGAGATTTGCTCTCTTTATTTGGTCCCTCCCCCCTCTGATGTTGTTGCCTTATTTATTCTAGTTGTTGCCTTCTTATTGTGGAAATAGAAAAAAGAATATGCCTTTTCGTGGGCTAATCAGTAAGAGGTTTGCTTGCTTGTAGGCAAACTAGTAAGAGAATTGTTCTCTTCCCCTGATCCCCATTTTAATTATTGTCTTCTTATATTGATGCCCAACTTTCGTACGAATTTGATAAATTTGTGTGTGCAGTTTATTAATTGGCTAAGTTGATCAACAAGAGATGTGTCCCCTTTGTCAGGTGCTTTCTACACCTCATGTCCCTTCTCCACCTCATGTCGTTGCCTATTGTTATACGTAAAAGAAAAACAAAAAAGATGGTGGCTTGTGTTGTTTAATGGTCTACATTGTTGCTTAATGCACATATTGTGGAAGAAAAACAATATTACATGTTTTCTATTTGACGATAAAATAAATTGACGGTGTTGGCTGTTTTGCTATGTGCCTATCTTATAGGCTGATAATGTAGAGATTCGTTCTCTTTTGTTCCTGTTATGATGCCTTATTGTGACACAATAAATAGTGGCTTCTTGTTTGATGGCTACATCAGTGCTACACACTCAAAACAGACCTGATAAAGCTAAGTAGTATCTTTCATGCCTCGGCTGCTCAATCGAACTATTGAGGGTTTTTTCATCTACCTAGTCATAGGCTAATCTATAAGAGATTTGTTCTCTTTTGCTGGTTCCTCCCGATCTCATGTCCCTCTTCTCTTGGTTGTTGCCTTTTTAATTTGGTCTATTGTCTCCTTATTCTGGGAATTGAAAAAGACAAAAAAATTGTTGGTGGCTCGTTATTTAATGGGGCTGTTATAGTGCTTAATGCACTACAATATAGAAGGAACCAAGATATCGATGGTGCTACATTACTGAAGCAAATTCTTATTTGCTTAGCTTATTAAACAGCTAACCCTATCTTTCGTGGCTATATCTCTCAAGCAAATTGTGTTGTTTTTCATCTGCCTTTCTATAGGCTAATTAACAAGAGAGCTGTTATCTTTTTCTGGTCCCTCATGATGAGAAAAAAATAGTGACTTGTTGTGTGATGGGACTAGTATTGTTGTGTGATGGGCTATACTAGTACTAAATCTCAAAGAAAAACTGATGAATTCTTGTTTGTGGAGCCTATCACACAACTAAGTCCTACCTTTAATCAGTAAGAGATTTGTTCTCTTTGTCAAGTCCCTCCCCTATCTCATGTTGTTGCCTTTTGTGGTGTTCTTTTTCTTGTAATAGAAATATAAAAAAATGTTGGTGGCTTACTGTTCAATGTGTTATACTATGCTAGTTCATAGTGAACTATAAGGGGGAGGTATGGTATGTTCGGATTTGTACTCTATATATTCATAATCTATTCAAGCGGCAAAAATAGATATGGGTGTTCCTTCTTTTTTCATGTGATAGGCTGTGATGTGTTTTAATACGTTGATTATGTAGAGATTGTTCTCACCCTAGTTCCTGCTTTGTATGCCTATTTTTTAGACTAAACAGTGGCTGGAAATTTTATGGGATATTCTAGTGCATAACCCGCAAAGATAACCAATGACTTTGCATCTATGTTGTTTATCACACTAGTAAGTCCTATCTCTTGCTGCTAAAGCTCAATAAAATTGCCACGTATTTGTGTTTGTCTATGACACAACTAAGTCCCATCTTTTGTGGTTAAAGCTTAATCAAATGATCACGAGTTTTCATCTCTTTGTTTGAGGCAAATTAATTAGAGAAATTTTATCTTCCTCTGGTCCCTCTTCTCTCAATTGTTGGTTACCATGATGGAAGCGAAGCAAAATAAATTAATATTGTTCATGAAGAGATTTATTGTCTTCCATTTGTCTCTTCCTTCATTATGAGACAAAGATAGTGGCGTCTTGTTCTACGGTCTATATTGGCCTGACTTTCATAGAGGACTGATTAATTTGCGTCTGTGAAGTTTATTAAACAGCTAAGTCCTATCTTTCTTGACTAAGTTGCTCAGGCAAAATAAAAGCAAAAGCAAGAAAAAAAAATTTGGTGCCTTGTGTTGTTTAATGATCTACACGTTTGCTTAGTGCACTCGATTATGGAAGGAAATGATAACATGCACTACATTGTGGAAGGACATAATAAGATGTTATTTGTGTGTGACAATGAAACAAATCGGTGATACTACATGTTTCTTTATGTGCCTTTTTGTTAGGCTGAAAATGTAGAGATTTATTGCTTCTTTAGTTCCTCCTTTGATGCCTTATGAGATAAAATAGTGGCTTATTGTTTGACGTGTTGCGCTTGTGCCTAAGATTCCAACTGACGTGATACATTCTTATCTTCTGGTTGCTCCCCTGATGAGACAAAGATGGTGGTTTATTGTGTGATGGGCTTATCCTAGTACCGAAATCTCAAAGCAGAGCTAATGAATTCTTATTTGTGTAGCTTATCACACAGTCACGTTCTACTACCTTTAATCAATAGGAGATTTGTTCTCTTTGGGGGGTCCCTCCCTCATCTCATGCTGTTGCCTTTCATTATTTCTGTGAGCCGTAGTCTTCTTATTTGGAAATAGAGAATGAAAATGCCTTTTATTATTGCAGTGAGTCGTTGCCTTCTTATTATGGAAATAGAGAATGGAAATGCATTTTTATAGGCTAATTAATAAAGATTTGCTCTCTTCCTCTGGTCCCTCCCTCATATGATGTTGTTGCCTCTTTTATTCTGGTTAATTTTTGCCTTTTTATTATGGAAATAGAAAATCAAAATGCCTTTTAATGGGCTAAGTCATTAAAAGGTTTCTTCGTTTGGTCACTCATCTCATGTTGTTGCCTTCTGTTCTGGTTAACTATTGCCTTCTTATTCTAGAAAAAGAAATAGAAAGAATGCTGGTGGCTTGTTTAATGAACTATATTACTCTAGTTCATGATGAACGATAATGAGAAAGTATGATAAATCTGTATTTGTATACAGCCTATTAGACGACAAGCCCATATTTAAGTGGTTGAAAATAATTATGGTGTTAACTTCTTTTCAGGGGCAGACTGATATTTTTTTTATATAGGTTCATTATGTAGAGATTTGTTCTCTTTCTCTTGCTACTCCCTGATGCCTTATTGTTAGACAAAAATAGTGGCTTGTCATTTGATAGGGGAGATTGCTATGTAACCGTCAAAGGGAATCGATGATTCATATTTGTGTTGTCCATCAAACTATGGCTAAAGCTCAATCAAACCGTCGCCATTTGTGTTGCCTATCACGCAGTTGAGTCTTATCTTTTATGGCTAAAGTTCAATGAAATTGTTGTGAGTTTCATTGGCTTGTTTGTAGGCAAATTAGTAAGACAATTGTTCTCTTCCGTCGGTCCCTCTTCTCAGTTGATGCCTTCTTATTGATAGCTTGGTAACCTTGACTTGTTGGTAAGAGAAACAAGATAAATACATATTGTTCATGAAGGGATTTATTCTCTTCCACTTGTCTCTTCCCTGAATGACACAAAGATAGTGGGTTGTTGTTTGATGGTATATATTTGTGTCCAACTTTTATAGGAAGTTGATAAATTTGTGTGTGTAAACGGCTAAATCCTCTTGGTAAGTTTCTCAAGCAAATTTTCTTCGATTATCTACCTTTTTGTGGGCTAATCTTTAATAAGAGATTTGTCCTTTTTGTCTTGTGCCTTCAACCACTTCATGTTGTTGCCTCTTGTTCTGGGAAAAAGAAAAGCAAAAAAGATATTGGTGGCTTGTGGTGTTTAATGGTCTACATTGTTGCTTAGTGCACTATACTGTGAAAGGAAACCGATACTAGATGTTCTAGTATATTTGACAATGAAACAAATTGACAGTGTCGCCTATTTTATCATGTGCCTTTTTTATAGGCTGATAATGCAAAGATTTACACTCTTGTTCTTCCTCTGATGCCTTGTTGTGAGTCAAAAAATTGTGGCTTCTTGTTTGATGGGCTACACCAGTGACTAACACACAAAGAGACCTGATAAGGTAAGGTGTACTTTCTTTGGAAAAGAAAGCTAAGCAGTATCTTTCATGCCTCGGCTGCTCAAGCAAACTGAAGCAAACTGTTGACTATTTTTCCATCTACTTGTTCATAGGTTAATCCATAAGAGATTTGTGCTCTTCCTATGGTCCCTCCCCATCCCATGTCCTCTCCTTTAGTTGTCGCTTTTTTATTCTGGTCTATTGTTGCCTTCTTATTCTGGAAATTGTAAAAGACAACAAAAGGTTGGTTTGCTATTTTTTGATGGGGCTATATTAGTGCTTCGTGCACCATTATATAGAAGGAAACTGAGATAAGTTTGTATTTTTGAAGCTTATTAGATGACAACTCTACCAATAGTTGTTAAGTTGCTTAAACAAATTGACGGGCTTCACTGTTTTTGTTCTGCCTGTTCTATAGGTTGATCAATAACGAGATTTGTTCTCTTTCTCGTGTCCCTCCTCCTCAATTATCTCCTTATTATTTCGGAAACTAAAAAAGATGGAGGATTGATTAAGGAACTGGAATTGGAAGCTATTGTGGGTGAATCTAACAAGTTTTCAATGTGAATGTAGTCTTTTATGGGGATAGTTTTTATATGATGTTATCTGATGTATAAGGAATTGGCCTCAAAAAGGAAGTCTTCAGGGAAACTGAGAGGGGCTGGTTCATTTATCATGAACGTGTTTGCTGTATGTTTCTCTCTGCCTATGGTTTTCCTGTGTGTAGTCAAATTGGTATATATTTGCAAAGTGTGTTCTTAATGCATGCTAAGCATTTAAGAGAAATGTAAATTTGTAGGGAAAAGGACCAAGTGGGAGCATTGTATGTGACTTGTCAGTTGTTTAAAATCTACAAGGATGATTTTGAAGGCATTTTATTTAGAGACTGGTTTCTAGAGAAGTATAAGTTAACTGAGGTATGCCCATGTCTTGAACTTTTTTACTTGTCTTACCTTTTTAAGTCTTTAACTTTATGCCTGTTGAAATATAGGCTTGATATAATATTCTATCACATTTTTATAGAATAAGTAATAGATCGTTTTTGCATCAATTTACCATCTTTACGAGGTTTGTGTTCTGTGCAACAAGGCTGCCTTTTAATTTTAAGCACATATCTAGCAAGCAACGATTTTCTTTTTGCAGTATAGTGATGTTGTGAAAGCTTTAAGGTGTGATCTTTGATTCTTTGACAAACTCTCCCAGAGCAAGAGGACAGGTATGTACATTTCCTTTTGTGAGAACTGAAGTTAATGAAATCATGGGAATAAAATCTAAGCTTTCTTCCTTTGCTTCTAGACTAATATCAGGTATATTTCTCGCCCTGGAGAAGCTAGAGCTGCAAGTTTGTAAACGATTTTCACTTATTAGTGCAGTGATGTTGTGAAAGCTTTCAGATTGTGTGATTTTCGACTTCTGTGATAAACTCTCCAAGAGCATGCAGGCCAGTATGTTCATTTACTTTTGTGAGAACTAAAGTTAGTGAAATCATGGGAATAAAATCTAATCTTTTTTCTTTTTCTTCTAGATTTCTAATATCAGGTGTATTTATCGTCCTGGAGAAGCTAGAGCTGCATGTATGTCAAATATTGCTGAAATAAAATGTAAGCTTGATGACGTGGACATTGTCTTGCATGCAAGCATATGCTTCTGTGTTAGAGTTGAGATTTTTTCTTGTTAAATTATAATTTGATGTCAGATATTTTGAATATAAAATTGCTGATATGAAAAGAAGTGTATTTAGGAAGCTTTCGTATTTTTTATTCTAGAATCTTCTTGTATGTTCTCCGTTTTGTATAAATACCTGTTGCAAGTCATTTTGCAGAAATGAATGAATGAAGAAGTTTCTAGCAGCAAAACAAACTTTTCAGCAAGAACAAATTTTTGCAGCAAACCATTTCTCTTCATCTGTAGAAACTAACAATTGGTATCAGAGCCTTTCATTCTTGAGGGGCCTGAAAATCAAAAAGAAAAGAGAAGCAGAGAGTTCCAGCCATGGCAACAAGTAATGTTCTGTGAACGCCACCACTCTTTGGAGGATAACTATGATTATTGGGTTGTCAAGATGAAGTCCTTCTTCTTGGCACATGATCTTTGGTAAATAGTTGAGGATGGATTTGCTCCAGTAGAGTTTGGCGCCGACACACCGGTTGCGGGGTTGCGAAAACAAAAAGAATCGTCCAAGAAGAATTTTAAAGCTCTTTCCTTCTTGCATTCAGCAGTAAGTGAATCAATTTTTCCAAGAATTGTTGGAGCTACAACAGCCAAAGAAGCATGGGACACACTTCAGGAGGAGTTTCAAGGTTCAGACAAGGTGAGAGCCATGAGAATCTTGAACTTGAGGAGAGAATTTGAATTTTTAAGTATGAAAGAAGGAGAATTAGTCAAAGAATTTGTTTCAAGAATTACAGAAATTGTCAATCAACTAAAATTGCTTGGTGAAACAATTTCAAATCAAAGAATTGTTGAGAAAGTGTTGCTGAGTTTGCCAAACAAATTTGATTCTAAAGTAGCTGCTATTGAAGAGTCGTGAGATTTAAATACGCTTTCATTGAAAGAGCTTGTTGGCTCATTACAAGCACATGACCAAAGGATCATGAAGAGATCAGAAGCTGCAGGTGAAGAAGCTTTCCAAGCAAGACACAAATACAAGCCATCGTCTTTAAAAATCAACAAAAGGTATGATGTCAACAAAGACAGAAGTTCCAAATCAGAACAAAAAGGGTCCTTTCCTCCTTGTGGGATTTGTAAAAAGACAAACCATCTTGAGAAAGATTGTTGGAAGAAGAAACAATGTCGTCTTTGCAAGAGGATGGGCCATATTGACAGATTTTGTCGAACAAGGTAAGGCCACTTCAGTCAACAGAAAGGTGAGCAAGCCAGGGTCATGGAAGATTACCACCAGCATGAAGATCATCTTTTTTCAGCATATTGTTCCACAAATTCCAACAGCAATGGAGTTTGGCTCATTGACAGCGGCTGTACAAGTCATATGACAGGAGATTCAAAAAGCTTCAGAGAGTTGGATACTTCATTCAGAACCAGAGTTAAAGTTGGGAATGGAGAATTTGTAGAAGCACAAGGCAAAGTAGTTGTTGCTGTCGAGACCCAAAAAG
>CAODLS012034713.1:0-12160 GCA_948243855.1 Flueggea neowawraea
TTGATTCTGGCTCAACACCTCCAAGGCCTCACAATGTTGTTTTCTATAGGTTCACAACAAACCTCACTCAATGTTGTTTTATACTTAGGTTCACAACAAACCTCTACAATGTTGTTTTCTATAGGCTTACAACAAACCTAACTCACGCTGTCAAAGTGTATACAATTGGTTTACAAACAATGAAGCTCTATGCTATAGTTGAATATTTGAGATTTATGCTTGAATCTAAATCTCTAGCTTGAATTGATGTTTTTCTTGATATAAATTGATAGGAAGTTTGGCTCTATAATTTCTGATGTTGTTCAGCTAGTTCTTGCCCTTCTCTTGATGTATTTATAGCCCTTTGAATCAATATGACCGTTGGAGAGAAGAATATAGCCATTGGAGTCTGTTTAAAACTGTCTGTTGCTGTCTGTGCCAATCTCACGTACGTTAACACAGTCTAACGTACGTTACCTGACTTTAGCTCCAGCACACGTACGTTCACATAACTTGACGTACGTTGATCATAGCAGATTCTCAGTTCACGTACGTTAATCATAACTGACGTACGTGACTTCTACGTTTGAACCATCCAGTAGCTTATGTTTTCAATCCGAAGCATCTTGTGTACATGAAACTCCATCTTACGTCCTTGGGATCAATATGATGTATGTTACATTTTACTCTTGCGTACGTCAAGGAACATACATGTATGTTAACTTCGTCTGACGTACGTGTAACGTGCTTTAGAGGGTTCCAGTAGCTTCTATTTGTATTTAGACCCTCTCTAACATACATGACTATCTTCTAACGTACATTAGATGCTTCTGTAACTTGATTTCATAACTCCAAGCTTTTCAACATGTTTCTCTTCAACTCAAACGTTTTGCTCTTCATCAAAACATTTTGCTCGTCATCAAAACACATAATAAACTTATTGTTGATCACCTATGATCCAACAAAATATTGTGGCATTACTGAAATTAAAAACGTGACTTTCCATATCAGAGAATATAAAATGACAAAAGAGACATGAAGTGTAATTTTCTCTTTACATTATTAAATTAATATATTCTATAATATATTTAAATTTATTAAATAATTTTTTAAATAATAAAATGTAATGAAAAATGGACGAAGTAATCAATATAATTAAAATTTTTCAAAAATATTTTATCAAAAATAGAATCTGAGGCCTTGGCTTAAGTTAGTAGTAGTATATATCCAATCATTTGATATAGCACCAAGTGAAAATTACTTTATTTTTTTTTGTTCAAGTGTTGCAAGATGCTGAACTTGAGTTTTGAGAGAACAACACTGTTGAATCAAATGTGATTCACAATGAGAAATTCTTTTGAGTTAATTTGATTTATAAAAACATGGAAAAGTTGAGCTTATGCATATAAGAATATTACTCATGCATGCAAGACTGCCTTATGTGCGCAACCAAGATCTTATGCACGCAAATAGGCACTCTGATGAGCAAAAACGATGGAAAATTGATGGCAGGCTACTAGTGCACATGAGAATCATTTTATGCACGCCAAGAAAGGCTTATGCACGCAAAATCCATGCTTACACATGTAAAATTGCACCCTGATGAGGCTGACGTGTTTGCAAAAAGGCTAACTTATGCGCGCAAGAGAAACTATTATGCATGCAAAGATGGCCTTGTGTATGCAATGTTCACCTCATGTACGCAAACTACAAGGGCAGAAACTACTGGATTGAAAATGGCCTAGCTTATATGTGCAAACCATGAGCTTATGCATGCAAGGAAGTCTTACGCAAGGTATATGTGCAAACTACTGGCTTTGAATATCCACAACGTCAGAGCACATTCAAATATACAACGGTCACTTTTGAAAGGCTTATGCAAGCAAGAATTAAGTTTATGCATGCAAGGATCAGCATGAAAAGTGTTGAGCATTTTGGACACAAATCTGGATGTTTTATGCGCACGAGTCAAAAGCTTATGCACGCAAGGTTGAAGCTTATTCACATAAGGAAAATACTTATGCACACAAGGAAGGTGAAAATTCCAGCTTATGTGTGCAAGCATAAGCTTATGCACGCAGACTGTTTTTGTCATGTACTTTCGATTAAGACTCCTTTGTCTCGCAACAGCTATCTTGAGCCCCACAATAACTCTATTTTCAAGAAGAGGTATAAATACATTCAAAGGACATCAGAGGCACCTAAGAAACTTACTCTAACAATTTGCAACATCATTTGACTCACTTTTGCCCATTTATTGTTCATTTTTTTAATTCACCTACCTAGCACTTCTTTACTTGTAATCACTTGGGTTGGTGTTTGATTTAGTTAGAGCATTAACTTTCCATTGCGAATACATTGTAAAGGTATATATTTGCTTAAGAGATTGTGAAGTTTTCCTTATTTTTTTTCTTGTAAAAATAAGAGGATTGTAAGGGTTCCTTGCATCCAAGTGCATAGAAAATGTGCAAAAGGTTTCTATCCACACGAGAGTGAGGAGATACTAGATTCAAAACTATCGGGCTAAACTTGAAGAGTGAACATAAGTCAAAGAAGACTGAATCACTGTAAATCAACAGCTTTGATCTCTCTTCCCTTCTCTCTTTAATTTAGTTATTTGTTGTTTATTGTTTGCTTTTATTTTGGGTGTTTGAAATGGATTGTATACTGTTTTGGTTGGTTTTAAAGTGAAAAAGTCTTTAGAAAATCTAAAATAATCCAATTCACCCCTTCTCTTAATTTGCCATTTTGATTAACAAACACATATAAGCTCAATTATTCAATTAAAAAAATTCTTTAGGTCTACAATGAATGCCTTGGCTTCAGCTTGATGGGAAGACCCATAGAGGGATAGGGCATTGGTTGACGGGTAATTACTTCGTCAGGATTCACTTGAGACCACTCAAACATTGTCACCAGGTTGTGAATAACAATCAGAGTCTCAATCCTCGCAAACTCGTTTCCTATACACGAATGAAGTCCTCCTCCGAAAGGGATGTAAGCATATGGAGGAATTGGCTTTGATGAGTTGTCAAAACGCATCGGATTGAAATCCCTAGGATTTTCAAAGATTTCTTCATTCATGTGTGTTCCATGTGCTGTCCAAAACACCTGAAAGAAACCCATTATAGAATTTATCAGTTATAGTTGTAACTCATTAGTACAGGAACGTTTCTAGTACTAAGGGATTGAGATTTGATTCTTAGTAGGAGCATATTTATATACACACAAAAAGTTTAAAATATGTTTGAAGCGTAAATATGCATATTTGATATTCAAACAAACACACCAACTGATAATTGTAATTGCAAATTTTTTTTGAGTGGAATTGTAATTGAAACTGAAATTGACAAATTTGTGAGATGCCATAAACCTGCCATCCTTTAGGAATGTCATAGCCACCGTAGTTAGCATCTTTAAGTGCCTTTCTGAAGCTACCAAAAACAGGAGGTATTATTCTCATCAACTCTTGTGCAACTCGCCATGTGTACTTCATCTTTTGTATCTCACCCCATGTCAGCTTGCATGTTCCTTGTTTCTTCTTCGTGATCTCCATTTGTTCTTTTGTCCATTCCAAAAAAACAAAGAAAAGAAACAAAATTAATATTTACTTTTGGTCGACGTTACTCAAGCTTATATTGAGGGCTGTTTTATTTAAAAATGAATTAAAATTAGAATCGATTACATAAAGAATAAATTTTTTTATAATTTCTAACCAAATGGCTCCTGATACAAAAGAAAAAGCAGCTTAGAATGAGCTAAATTTTACCAATAAACTTGTAGTTTATTGGTATTCAAACCGTTTCCAACATTAAAAAATCGAGAATCCAATTTTTGGAAAACAAATAAAATGAATTTAAAAATGATGAAAATTTAACCAATGGACTTGTCGTTTATTAGTATTGGTGTCATCTCTAACACTAAAAAATTGAGAGTTCAATTTGTTTAGTGTTTTACCTTCTAAAACTTTCTTGTAGATTTCTATATCTTTGGAGAGCTTCCATATCATCAAACTTAGAAGAATTGCAGATGTGTCGTGACTAGCTATCATTAGAGTGAAAACATTATCCATGACCATGTCATCAGAAATAGGTACCTGGTTTTCATCTTTTAATGCGAGCAAGCAAGTCAGAACATCACTTGTACGGTCTCTAATCCCTCTAGAGAGCTCATCTCTTCTTTCCCTTATGATTGGTAACAGGAGTTTAACAATTCTTGACCTGGCATTTAAGCCCTTCCAAAACACAGTGCCAGGGAGATTCACAGGAAGTGACCAAACAGCTTTGAAAGCTATACTGAAGTCATCAAATAAGGTATCCCTAATATTGGCATCTTTGATGCCAAAAAGGATATTGCAGGCTATGTAAAATGTGATCTTTTTCATGGTGACAACAGCTTTTATGGTATCTTTTCCTCTTGCTTCATTGAGCAGTATGTCTTTAACCAAATTATCTATCTGTGGTATGTAATTCTGGAAGCTTTCGGGTCTCAAGAAGCTCATCATTGCCCCCTTTACTTGTTTATAACTGTGCAAGAATTTAAAGCGCAATAAAGATATGTCGTTGACAAACATACGATATGTTTGGTAGCAATAACATTTAGGAACCAAAAACACTTTAGCAAATTAGAGTTGTTAAATAATTTTCAAGTGCTTAATTACCTGAATCCTGTAAGTTCAAATATGTTCTGCTTTCCAGCAATGGATCGCAAAGTAGTGGGTTGTTTGGCAGCAAAAACATCTTCGCTATCTCCAAGAACGAACTTGTTTCCAGCCTGACCAACTATAAATATAGTCGGAGAACCCATTAAGCTGGTTTTGAAAACTGGTCCATATTTCCTGACCCTTTCTTTCAGCCATTCAGGGCCCGTGTCTTCTCTTTGAGCTTTAAGAAAACTAAGTGTTTCTCCAATTACAGGAAATCCAAGTGACCCCCCAGGCAAATTCTTGGCTCCATAACCTCTTGATAACACCTTTGAAATGAGAAAAGCTAAAGAAAGCAAAGTAATTGCCAATAGCACAATAAAAGACATCTTAAGAACATTAACTAATCAAGACTTTGCCAATTGAGGTGAGTGCGTTATCGAACTTGAGGTTATGGGTTCAAATCCTAACGTAAACCCAACAGCCTAAAATAGTCTCAAAAAACTAGTAAGACTTTTCTTTTGTTGGATGGCAAAGTACTGAAGAAACTTGGAGAAATCCGGCATTTATATTACTCTAGAAATTAGTTAGTTGATCACAATGAAGATTTGGTTGGAAGTGATTAGACAGGTAGAATTAAATTGTCTATATAATAATGTTGCGGCCGGCCGAGGAATTAGTAGAGATTATCGTGAAGGTGATAGCTGATGAGGTTGGAAGCTGAAGAAAAAAGACACAAAATATTTAGGATAACGTAATGGAACCAAATGGAAGAAGCCAAAGCTATTGATGTCAATGTTCTTACTTTGATTTATTCAAAAGATTCTGGCCGAAACAAGAGAAATGATACATGTTGTTAAATCGACTTTTCTATCGGAATTAAAGCAAATAGTACACAATTTTTTATGGTTGTACAAGAATTATGTCATTTAATTGTTAGATTTTTTTATTAATATAATTATTAGATTAATGTACTATTTTTCACATCAAAAAATAATTAATATTATTATTTTGAGAAAATTACACTATATATTTTTTTTTTCGTAATTATAACATTATATTCTCTCTAATAAAACATTTTAACTAAAGTTTTAGAAATGCTGAAATATTTAAACTGACTCAATTTTCTTTTCTCTCACCTCACCCTTCCCTCTGTCCCTTTCACTCTCTCTCTCCTCCGCCTTCTCTGTAACTTCAGTCCCTTCTTCTCCTCCTCCCTCTCTCCCTTCTCTCTCCTTCTTGAGAGAGAACGTGGCGGCACCATCGATGAGCTAGATCTGAAAGTTGCAACTCGATGCTTCGCAAATCAAGGACGTCGAAGATTCAAGCGGCGACTAAACAAGAATTGGTAGAAGTCTCCAGAAGAATTTGTAGAGGATGTGAGACTTACTGATAGGGCATCAAGTTGACAAAAGCAGTGCCTTACTTCAAGCGGTGGTTTCAAGCAATATGAATTTCCAGAATTTCTTTAGATTTCCATTTTTATCTTTTCTTTAGATTTCTATTCTTCTTAGATTTCTATTTTGTTTAAGACTTCTTTATTGGGTAGAAGAAAAATTGTACTTCCAAATTATTTAGGAGATGTTTTGGCACTATAAATACTTGGGACTTCTTATCTTTTTGAATGCTTGTATATGAAATATACAAAAAGAGAATATCTTGATTTTGAAACAGATGTTCTGATACTCCATTATTAATTATTTTTTCATTTTTTTTTATTTATTCTCATTTTACATTTATTTTTGTATTTAAAATATTAAAAATAATTTATTTTCGTTTTATATTCGAATTATTCTTGTTTTATACTTATTTGTAGTCGAGATGTTCTCATTTTTTTTTAGTTTTGTTCTCGTTTTACAATTAGTCAATTTTTTTTGTGTATGATCAACACGAAGTTAGGAGTCAAAAAGGATCAAAGTCTTGTATTTTTAAAATTGTATTTAAGTGAGTTTCCATTCCAGTATATATTTTCAATGTTGTTATATTTGGGAAATTTGAGTTTTTTTAGTATATTTGTGTGTTTTCTCTTATTATTTTTTCTTTATAAGCATCAATTAATGTCATTATTATATCCATTAACTTTGATGAAGCAATGAAAAAAAGAGAGGTATTCTTGATTTGATGAGATGATAATTAAAGTAGCACTCACAATTCTCAAAAGAGGACAGAAATAAAACAACCTCCAATTCCATTAAAGCAGCCGTGTACGTCGTTCAATTCAAGCTATATTAGTCATGACCAGAAGAATATCAGAAACTGTAGACAGAAATAAAGCAAGAAACTTTCAGATAAGAAATTGTTTCCTGATTTTTCAGATATTTTGCAGAAGATCAATATTGTCTTTTAGCGTGCCAGGAAAACGATTTAAGTGAGAAAAGAGACTAAACTCACTATAACTGGGTTTTGCTCCTTGTTGGCAATTTACAAAAACACAATGACTTAGAATATGAGATCTTAATACAGAAAAATAAAATCAAAGGAAATACTAAAACTGAAGGTTAAGAGATATAGGTACACTATGCAGTTTAATGTAATGTACAAGGGGTCTTTTTGCTTTGATGTCTCTTGTGTTTTTTTATAGGCATCCTTTATCCTGGTGAGATAACTTACGTACATTTATAGTTGTTGGAGAAGAGTTATACTGCCCTTCTAGGAGTCTATCTTGCTCCCGGTGAGATAAATGTAAAAATACTGATAATTCTAAGGTGGTTTTTAACCATAATATCTTCATTAACTAAAAAAAATAAAAGTCTCTGAGAAAGTTTTCTGTTTTTCTTAATTATCCTATTAACATATGACTGCAGGTGACATATCACAAATCTCCAGGTGACATATCAAAACTCTTCATTAAACTTTTGGTGGGCTTTCATAGTATATTCTGCCTAAATTAATATTAGGCTTGAGCTATTACTTTACTCGGCTTGGATCACAAATATTTGGCTTAACAACATTAAATATTATTATTTTTGTTAGTTTTACATTTATTACTCGATTTTTTTGAAAATAGTACGTAATAGTTCTATATTTTTAATTTTTGTCATTCGTGACACGAGTTAGTATTTATGTCAGGAAAAAAAGACAATTTATGATGTAGCACGGACGGTGTGATCACTATCACTTGAAAATTAACAGCCGTCATTGTCACATCATCAATTGTCATTTATTTTTTAATAAAAATACTAACTCGTGCTACAAATGTAAAAAGTCACAAAAGTTGTGTTGTTGAGTATTATTTTTGAAAAGTTGAACCGTAAATTCAGAAACGAATAAAGGTCGTGCGATTTAATATTATTAAGCCCAAATATTTTGCGGTGCACAGAAATAGAAAATTGTAGTCTAAGAAGATTAATTTATTTTGTATAACTAAACTGATCTTTTGTTACTACATGCTCAAAAAATATTTGGACAATATAATTATACATACACTAGCTCCACTCTTCAGTTGACACAAAATTCCTCCTCTATGAACAATATATACATGCAATACTTTCTAGCACCGATCAGCACCATTTCGGTTCACCTCTTCTGCAATTCTGGGTATCTCTAATGACGGTTGCCGGCATATGGGACAGGTCGAATGTGACAGCAGCCATTTATCAATACATTTAACATGAAAACCATGGTTACATTTTGGCAATACCCTTACCTTCTCTCCATCAGAAAATTCGCCGAGACAAATCGGACAATCAGTCACTGCAACACTCACTTCTGTTTTATATGCTACCACTGGAATTCGACTCAGTGCTCTTTTCTTTACCGAAGCTACTCGTTCCGGCCGGTGAAATGAATATCTGAGGCTACAAAATCTCAGGCCACAACGAACTAGTGAGTTCAGGCCAAGAATACATATTAATGCACACATCAATGCTGCTAAAACTATCAACATGTTGTTGTTGAAATTTGCGGCTCCACTAGCGTAATAGTCTCTTGTTGCAGTAGTAATCCTGTATCCATTTGAAGTTGCAAATGTTGCCGAATCATTATACATAGGTGAACGATTCGGAGTTTCTGAAGATGCAGGTCAATTAAGAATCAGGATGCAGTAATGGAGATTTTGAACTTTTTTTAATGAATATGAAAGGAAATATCAAAGATAAGAATATCTTGATGTGGGTTTCAATTGTAAGGTAATAAATAAACCTTCAAAACTAGAACAAAAAATCTTTATGTTGCAAAAATTCCTAACCAGGTAAATTTAAGCATCTATAATTGTTCAGAGGATGATATTTTTGGCAGTAGTAGCTATCCAAATTTGGGACCAGAACTGACAGAATGTGTGTCCATTTTTAATATTTTATATGGACAAGAAAGGGAGAGTTTGTCTTACCTGACTTTGATTCTCAGTTTCTCTCTGAAAATTATTAGTAGTCCGGAGGTGGTTCAAATCATCAATGCCTTTATGAGCAAGTACATTAGCGGATATGTGTTTTATTTGGCTTCAACATTTCTATCAGACTAGACTATGCTATAAAATCTAAAGGGTGAAGTCTAGGAAAATTCTAGAGCTAAACGTTATGGAAAATTATTGATAGACAAATTTTTCTATTATCTCCATTGTGGGGAATGTGTATTCTGAGACCAAAGTGCTTCCCCTAACTTAGGTGATACATATAATATGATTGCATACTAGTTCGGCCTCAGTGTAGTTGTGTCTGAACTTTGCTGCTGTCCGATCCGATCCGATCCCATCATTGGGTTCTGACGCAGCTGGAGACCTGGCTTGGGGGGCCTGCCGTCACTGGAATACCATTACGATGATGCAATCATGTTGTTATTTCCGGCTCTACTCGGCGTTGGCTATGGACCTTCTGGATTTAGCTTAGTCAGAAGCGGAACTAGCAATTTTGCGCTCGAGAAGCAAAAAAAAAAAAGATATCTAATTATAAAAATACCTTGTATTTAAGTCTTTTCCAATGATAGCATAAAAATATATTGATAAAAAATCAAAATAGAGAAATATATTTAGTATTCGCAGTGGCTTCATGCTAATGTACATGGCCACTTTTGGTCTATTACCTGCATTCTGTGGGGTATATATGGTCTATATATTACATAAGATTTTTTTAGTAAAAGATCAAGGTCGAAAATCAGAAGATGTAGTTAGACATCTCAATTGGGTTGGCACCTCTAGAGCACTTAATTTCATCTTTCTTAACTCGAAAATATTATTAATATAAAATGAAAAATAAAGAATATAAAATCTATTTTCAAGTAGAGTTATATAAGGTTTGATAATCACGAAGCTAAAAAAAAAAGGTCTGATAATCACGAAGTTAGGAAATTGTAGAGGTAGAAACTATGGAATGTATTGGGTATTAACTTCTTTAATGCTCATTTAAAAAAAACTTCTTTAATGCTAAGTGATTTACCCATCATATTATTCTCTAATTCATTATGTCTTTCTATTTTTGCTAGATTTTCTATTCTGTAATATATTGGTATTTAAATATTTGAAAGGAAAAACATTTGCTTCATAATTAATTAATTATTGAGGAAATTACCTAATGAGTCTATTTTTATCATTATAATTTTTATTATGTCTTGCGATATATTAAATTTTTTAAAATGCTAAAAGTGGGATTATTATTTCTAAAATGCCTAAATATATATAAGGTGGTTTGTTCACTCATCTCCTTCTGTCTTTCCTCTCGTTCACCGTTTCCCTCTCGACCTTCTATCTCTGCCTCCATATATGCTTCTCTATCCTCTCCTCACTTCCTCTCCTTTTGTCCTTCATCTCATTCTCCACCTTCCTGTCTCCTTTCTCTCTCTACCTCCCTATGTGTTTCTCTCTCCCCTCCTCTCCTCCTAACGCCACGCATCGCCTAGAGGATCCGTCGCCGCTCCTGCCTCATCACAACCTCACATGGCAAGTTCTTTTCCAACGGTTTTGATCTCTTGTGGACCCAAGCAGAAGGAAAGTCCAAATTCAGGAAGCGTCTTGGCCACATGGTGGAGATGTTTCATCCTGTCGTGGCGGACCTGATCTAGCTGCCAATGCAGACCAACGCCACCGTAAACGGCCACGCCGCAACTGTAGGGTTTCTTTTGACGTTGAGCCATGATTACATCCTCATAAAGAGTGATAGGGGCGTGTTATACATGTTGGAGGTGGATTTAGGGCTAACATTGCCTGATTATTTCTCGGTTATGTTTCGAGTGAAGATCGCGTCAGTTTCGGCACGCATAAATGTTTTGTTGAAAGGTGAGAAGGTGAGAGCGGTGAAGGTGGTGAAGATGGGTTTTGTAGAATATGTGCATGATAGTGAGTGATGGCTGTCAACTTATCAAGATAATATTAACTTGCTCAGAATAATAAAATGAGTAAAGTGGTGAGTAAGGTCGATCCACATAGACCGGTGGAAAATCGCTTATTTGCCAAAACAAAAGAATAAAATAAAATGACTGAAAAATTGAAATGGAGCTGAGATTGAAAAGTAACAGGAATAAAGACTCACAACAGAGAAATAAAGAGTAGGAGTAGAAATGATGAAAATTCAATAATAATAAAAGTCTAGCTAAGATACTTTTCCATTCAATCCAATCAGTCAATTACATACTCGAAAGATGAAGATTAAGTATTCAAGTAGACAGAGTTATAGTTAACGGTGACGCACTCAATTAACCAATTCCTTCTTGCCTATACAATAGCTCCAGGATGCCCTGCAGACTACTTCCCTAACCACTAGACAACCCACATGATGCCCTAACAAGGTTTAATCTATAACAGCAATACGAATTAAAGGGACATATATCCTAACCAGTGAAATCGGCAACGCTGTAATTCATTTAAACCAGATTATTCAATTCCATAACAATGAACAATGTCCAACACATAAATTCACGTTATTCGTTACCTAAATTAGGATTAATGTGTCGCACTATCAATCCTAAATAACAATATATTATCTCAATCAATCAACCAACGAGCCCTTTTTAATCAATCAATCAATCAAAATAGTAATTAAGGAACTTAAACACAGAAACTGAATAAATACTTGAATTACTTAATAACAGTTAAAACAAGAGTCTTATAACTTTAATGGATTGAATTTCGAAAGTATCCTAACTAGAAGGATGTTTAGTTACACATGATAATAGAAGAAAGCCACAAAATTTGATGGAACCTAATGTTCAACGTCCAAGGATGTCAGAGAGAGAAGAAGGACGCCAAAAAGGAGATAAATCAGCTTATATATGAGTCCTAATTGAGAAAACCTAAGTCTCTTTAAAAATAGCTAATAAAATAATAATAACAACCCTAAAATATTGTTCCAGTAGTAAAACTAAGTCTAAAGCCTTTTACCACATCCTTCAGGCTTAAAAACCGAGGCCCAATAATCCAGCACGCCGCCCAACGAAGAAAAGCAACTTGGTCAAAAACGCCTATTATGGTGTGGTCATGCCGAAGTGCAGTCAACGTCTGAAATGTTCTAGAAATAGTTCCAATCTCTCCATAATTCACCAACATTCATCTAAACAATTAAAGAAGCAATAAACACATAAAAACACGCAAATAACATAATTTATAATGCAAAA
>CAODLS012034944.1:0-11133 GCA_948243855.1 Flueggea neowawraea
CTCACCACACCAAGCTGTAAGCTTTAATTTTGATCATTTATTCATGGTTGTTAGATAACTTTGGTTTTCGTCAGAATTCTGATGGGAGCTAAATGGTTTCTGGTTTTCTTTCTTCTGCAGTTGGCGATTTGAATCACTTGATTTCGGCTACAATGTCTCGGGTCACATGCTGCTTGAGATTTCCAGGGCAGCTTAATTCTGATCTGAGAAAGCTGGCAGTGAATCTTATCCCATTCCCTCGGCTCCACTTCTTCATGGTTGGTTTCGCTCCTCTAACCTCTCGCGGGTCTCAGCTCTACAGAGCCCTGACTGTGCCAGAGCTAACGCAGCAAATGTGGGATGGAAAGAACATGATGTGTGCAGCAAATCCGCGCCATGGCCGTTACTTAACTGCCTCAGCAATGTTCAGAGGCAAAATGAGCACCAAAGAAGTTGATGAACAAATGATCAATGTTCAGAACAAGAACTCATCTTACTTTGTGGAATGGATTCCAAACAATGTTAAATCATCTGTTTGTGATATCCCTCCAAATGGATTGAGAATGGCATCGACTTTCGTTGGCAATTCGACGTCAATTCAGGAAATGTTTCGCCGCATCAGCGATCAGTTCACTGCCATGTTCAGGAGGAAGGCTTTCTTGCATTGGTACACTGGTGAGGGAATGGATGAAATGGAGTTCACAGAGGCAGAAAGTAATATGAATGATTTGGTTTCGGAATATCAGCAGTACCAAGATGCCGCAGTTGAGGATGATGATTATCTGGAAGACGAGGAGGAGATTCCTGACATGTGATTTACTGAATGGGAATGTTTTGGATTGAGTTATGATTTGATTCGTATACTTCTATGTGGACATAGTTCTCAATTTATGATAGCTATATATGATATGCTTTGTATTCTTTGGTTATATAGTTTTTAATAGGGTTGCGAGAAAACTAGCTCAATCAAATGTGGATAAAGACATTATAAATTCTTATCACGTTGGTCTGTTACATGCCTCAACCATCTAAATCACATGTGTTGCTAAATTTGATTTGGTTGAGTTCCTTTCCTACTTAATGGATTCTTTTTACTTTCCTTTTCGATTGGGAGAGCTTTGCCGTCTCAAGACAAGTGTCCTACCCAGCTCGAATCCACAACACTTGTCCAGCTTACATCCAGATTAGTCAAATGTCTCCCATACCTAGATAGGGATCATTTAATAAGAAAAAAAAAATAGAACATGCTAATATGCTAACTAGCATAAAAAACTGCAGCTCTACACCGGCGAGCAATGAAAATCTAGAAAGCAACGAATCGAATGAACCAAGGCAAAATGGTATCAGATAAAGCAAGAACTGCTAATGATTCATTACTGGGTAAGCAATTAAAGTTACTGGGATTACACAGCCCTGAAACGGCAAGGTTTGCAGCTTGCTAGACAACCATGTGTGATTCAGAAAACAAGGTGAGTTCACAAGGTAGAATGTTATATAAGCATACCAAATCCATAGAATATTGACATTTAACAAGATGGTAAATACCTGCAACATTAATTTTGCTAAATTTGAAGTTAAATCTCAATTCTCCCGTGATTAGATAACAATATGTAACAAAACTACATTTGGAGAACATTACAAACAAAACCTGCAAATACAAGCACCAAAAGAACGTGAATTTACAACAGCACAAAACATCCAACAGAACCTTCCTAACCTTAAACAGCTACCTTCTTGCCATCTTCGACGGCTTTATCTACAATTACTTTCACTTTCTTGTACTCAAAATTCACAGGATGAACAGAAGAACACTCCTCTGGAGCCACCGGACGCCGGTTGCCAAAGATGGTCCACAGATACAACACAGTGAATGCCCCTAGTGCTCCACAAGCAGAACCGAAAATCATTGCGGCAAGCACTTTCGAAAGACAATCAGTCTTCTTATGACCAATCACGGGTTTTGCATCTTTAGTAAAAGCCTGGGGGTCCAGTGGCTGAGAATGCATCCAATGAGGAAAACTCCATTGCTTGAAGCTCCATGAATATATGAAACATGTCTGAGAAGAATTCCTGTTTGCAGAGCTCAAGCCTATAAAAACTTCCTCATTGTTCCACATTTTCGACAAGTCAATCGGGTACCAAAGCAATGGATCCATTCTCTTCATATCACCAAATTGACTCAATCTAACCTCTAGTCTCTTTGAAGCAGCAATATAATCAATCCAAGCATGTAACCTCTCTCCATTATTCAACACTGCATTAAGAGATTTAACATTTCTAGCCTTAACTGAAATAAAATCACCAACATCAATTCCAACATGGTTATCACTGAAATCACCGTACTTTTCATCTCTCGATGTATCAAACTCAACAGCAACAATCCTCAAATCACCCTTCTCTGATTCCAGAGCAAGCCCAAATGAGCTATTACCAAACAAATTCACATTAAAACCACCAGGAACCATAATGAAGGCCAAACCATCTCCGCTATCAGGTGACATCAAGAACGAGAAATAACTTGAAAAAGACACCAACTTTCCAGGTTTACCTTCAAGAAGCTTAATGGGTTTCTTGTAAATGACCCTCCCCGCACTGGACCCCACCGAGTGAGTGAGTTGAAGCCGAGAACCATCATCAACAACCTTTGCATCACCAAGAAGAGTAAAATTGGAGTCAAAGACTGGATCTTTATCAAATCCTTGGAAGGAAAAAGAGTAGCTTGGGAGTGCATTTAGCAAATTGAAGTGGGAAACGAGGAAAACAAGGAGTGATAAATAGGTAGAAATGGAGAATGTGGCCATGGCTGAAATGGAAAGAATTGAATCTGGGTTTGGTAGGGGGATTCTAGGGTTTGTGAAATGAAGCCATCTTAGCAAGTTGGTGAATATATTTTTGATTTTTTTGTAGTGGTCAGTGGTGTCTGTAGAAAGCAGAGGAGGAAAGTAAAGAATAAGGAGAGGAGGAGGTTGTGAAAATTAAATACGTTTACTTCACCATATGCAGCACTCTCTGACTTACTTTCTCTCAGTGGTTGCTCTGTTAGAGAAATAGTATTATTCTATTTGGATTCTTTGCAAATATGCCCCTATCTTACTGATCATTTGTAAAACTTCCTTCCTTTCCTTAAATATTATAATTTTGAGGATAGTTGTAATATTGTTTAGCAAATTCAACATACAATATAGCAATCAACGAGCTGTTAATTTTACCGTTAAAAAAAACACAGAGTTGTTAGTTTAGTAATTAAAATATTGTGTGGACTTTATTTAAAAAAATTGTTATTATTGAAATTTACAATTCCTTTTCTATTTACTTCAAATAAAATTATAATAAAAATCTTCTTGTTTTATGCTAATTTGAACCATTACTTTATAGATTTATTTTAAATAAAATTAAAAATTAGTTGTACTCAAAATAATGTTATATTTTTAGATTAAACAAAAATGAAAGTTCAACGTTGATGTTGTTTAATTTATTAAAAAATTTATCAATATATTAGGTAAATATATACAAAAAAATTTATAGTTTGTTGCAAACTATATTTATAGTAGATTATTAAAATAAAATATACACTAAATACCAGTAAAATGATAAACACTTCAAATGGTAAATCATTGCTTTTTGATACAAATTAAAGAAGCTAAATCATACCAAAATTGAAACAATCAAAGCACTATGGGTAGGAACACTAATACAAAATAATGGAGAACATAATAAGAGAAAGAAAATAATGGAAAGATGAGTGGGTATTCAACAAATTCATGAAACCTAGAAACTCAAATCATTTAAGTTACAATGGTATAGTTTGAAAAATATAATTTCAAAGAGTAGTCTCTACTTTGCATTGACTCAAAATGAAACAGGTGGACCAATCAGATGACGAGTTCCATTGCTAACCTTATCTTCAGACACTACCCCCCTCCCCACATGGCACTTGTCACCTTTCCCCCCTCTTTATTACTCAATTTATAAATTCATTGTTTTCATAAAGGGAGCAAAAGGCAAGGATTTTTTAGTACGAGAACCACAACAGTCTTAAGATTCTATTTCCTTATTTTTAAAAGTCAAAATTATTACAAAACTAATCTCTACAAATATAATTAAACAGTATACTATAAATTAAATACAATCTCGAATATTTTAATATATATAATTAGCATTGTTAGGTTCCCACCGAATATGCAATATAATTCATGAAATAAGTTTCTATTGAATGTTTTATGTTTAAAAACATTCAGATTTAAATTTCAGTTTTTTGTAAATTATTGCATACTTTTAATATTTATTGATGTCTATTCTTCTTAAGTAGTATTTTAAAAATTTTGACAAGTGTTTATTTTTTAGATTAACTAAGTACATGTATACAATGAGTGAACGGATATGCTACAGCTAAATGGGTATCGTGTAGATAGGGTCTACAAAGATACGAGTGAATGGTATAATTATTATTATTTTTGATAATAAGTGGATGATATAAATTAGAAATATGAATAAATATTAGTATATTCTACTCGTGGTGGTGATCGTTAATGCGAGAATATTGCGTGTTACTGTTGATGCATGGTTGATGCACCTTTGATGGTTTTCCCCTTTTTTTTTTAAAAAAAAAGAAAAATCAGAACAGCTTTGATGGTTTAGTCTGTCTGACGAACACACTACTCAAAATAATGATAATATAATATAAGGGCGGGGATTTTGTGGTCGTTCAATGAACCCTTTTGTTTTAATAAGAAAACCTTGATGTAATCGTTTCATGCATGCAAGCATTGAATTTTCCTGACAAATTTTGCTTGAATAGTCCCATAAATTGTTAATAGTATCAAAGGTTCGAGTTAAATTAACCATAACAAAATAAAACTTCATGTAAAAAATGATTGAGTGGCTTATTGCTTTTTTGTAAGGTCTGAGTTTGAGCGTTTATTTTTAATTTTATTTATTTTCTAATCAAACATTACAACTTTTATTATGTTAGAGATGATTTCAATATTACTAAATAATTCTGCTTGAAAGTTGCAAGACAGAAAATGGAGAAGGAAGATTGTTTATTGACATTTCAATTGAGGTGTACAAGGGTCTATATATATACAACCTATGATACAAATAAGGAATGAAAATATACAGCAAATGAATGAGAATATGCACTAACAAAAGGTAATAAATTATACACCTATAATGATGATTGACTTATGCAATTATGATGCCATAATCTCGTGCTTGTTGATTCCCACAATCACGTTAACACCCCCCTCAAACTCAAGATGGTATTGCAGATGCTATCTTGAGTTTGGATACCAACTCTTGAAAGCGACCAGGAAGATGGGTCTTGGTGAAAATATCTGCAGATTGATTTACTGAAGGTACAGAGAGCAAACAGATAGTTACATTTGCAACATGATGCCGTACAAAATGACAGTCAATCTTGATGTGTTTGGTGCGTTCATGAAAAACATCATTATGGGCAATCTGAATTGCACTTTTATTGTCACGGTGAAGTATAGTGGCGGAGGAACTCCCAAATCATCTAATAGACGGCTAAGCCAAAGTAACTCTGCTGTAGCATCTGCAAGAGCACGATACTCGGATTCAGTACTGGAACGGGCTACAACAGATTGCTTTGTGCTACGTCAAGATATAAGAGAGTCGCCCAAAAAAAAAATAGCCTGTGGTGGAACGTCGGTCGGTAGGATCACCGGCCCAGTCCGCATCAGAAAAACCAGTGAGAACCAAAGAAGAAGTATTAGGAAAATGAAGCCCATGAAATAAAGTGCCTTTGACATAACGGAGAATGCGAAGAACTACCGAGAAGTGCGATGAACGAGGAGCAGCCATAAATTGACTAACTAAATGCACAACATAAGCAATGTCTGGTCTGGTCACAGTGAGGTATACTAGACTACCAACAAGCTGAAGATAAAGAGTAGGATCAGAAAGAGGAGTGCCATCCATGGGAGTGAGTTTTAGATTTGCTTCAAGTGGAGTGGTAGCAGTCTTACTGTCAGTAATACCAGCACGAGAGAGCAAGTCTGAGACATACTTGACTTGGGATAGATAAAACCCATCAGACTTAGAGGTCACTTCAAGTCCCAGAAAATAACTCAGAGAACCAAGATCCTTCATCTCAAAATGTTGACTGAGAAACTTTTGTAATGCTAAAATACAAGCTGCATCGTCACCAGTTATAATCATGTCATCAACATAAAGAAGAAGAATGACAATACCATGATCTGTATGTCGGATAAATAATGCAGAGTCATGAGGGCTAGAGACAAATCCAAATTGAGCAATAGTAGAACTGAATTTAGCAAACCAAGCACGTGGTGCTTGTTTTAACCCATACAAAGCTCGACGAAGCTTACACACTTTCCCTGATGGATGAGGATAACCCGGTGGAGGTTGCATGTAAACCTCTTCTAATAAATCACCATGGAGGAACACATTTTTTACTTCCATCTGAAATAGTTCCATTGTTTAACAGCTCCAATGGCCAACAGGAGCAGAAGTTTCTTCTTAATCAATACCATATTCTTGAGTATACTCTTTGGCTACTAAACGATATTTGTGACGCTCAACAGATCCATCTGAATGAGTCTTGATTTTATAGATCCATTTACACCCAATAAGAGTCTTGCAGGAGGGAGATCAACCAAATCCCAAGTGTGAGTTTTCTCTAAGGCCTGAAGTTCTTCACTCATGGATTGTTGCCAAAGAGGGTCGCTACAAGCTTCACATAAGTGCAAGGCTCATGCACATCTAGAATAGCTGAAAAACAATGATAATCGTGAAGATAAGGAGGAGGTTTTCTTACCCGAGAAGAAGTTGGTGGAGCAGGAGTAGGTTCAATAGGAACAACATCAGAAATAGTCTCAACAGGAGGAATTTCTGGTACAGGAGTAGCATCAGGAGCAGACTCAATAGGAGTAGGGGAAGGTGCAACTGTGGAGTCGTTAGAGGAACTTGTATTAGGACTAGGAAATAACTCAACAGTTGGATCAGTAAAAAACAAATGAGTGGTAGTAAAGGAGGAATGGAGCTTCGACAAGGAAGAAAACATGGTATTTTCCCTAAAGACTACATGTCGTGAAATATGTAATCTGTTGGCAATAGGATCCCAACATCGATAACCTTTATGTTCTATCCCATAACCTAAGAAACAACAAAGACGAGCACGAGGTTCTAATTTTGTGTGTTCATAAGGTTGTAAAAGAACAAAAGCAACACATCCAAATGGCTTGAGAGTGGAGTAATCAGGAGGCTTACCAAATAAGCGTTCAAAGGGAGACAAGTTATTAAGAACTAGAGTGGGAGTCCGGTTAATTGCATGAACAGCCGTGAGAGTTGCTTCTCCTCAGAACTTTTCAGTACAAGACGCATAAAGGAGGAGGGCACGAACCGTGTCAAGAATGTGACGATGTTTACGCTAGGGTCGACCATTTTGTTGGGAAGTATGTGGACAAGAGCGTTGAATCAAGGTGCCCTGTTGACAAAAAATTGAAGAAGAGAAGAATCTTTGTATTCCATGGCATTGTCTGTACGAATTATCTTGATGGTATAAGAAAAATGAGTTTTGACCATGTTAGCAAAGTCAACATAAATATTCGGTAACTCAGATAGTTGTTTCAGAAAATAGATCCAAGGAAAACGAGAGTAATCATCAACAAATATAACAAAGTATCGATGGCCATTAACAGTTGACGTGGGAGAAGGACCCCAAATGTCAGAGTGAACTGTGTGAAAAGGAAAATCAGACATGGAATTACTATTATTAAAGGACATTGCTGGTTGCTTAGCTAGCTGACATTGTAAACAATCAAAAGATTCAAATTTGGTGGATTCTAATAACCCACGAGAAATTAAGGGACGAAGTTTGCTGGCTGAAGCATGACCAAGTCGAAGATGCCACTGATATAAAGGGGAGTTAGATGTGGTAGCAGCTTAAACAGTTCTTGAGGGAAGATGAAGGGAATTGAGTTCAAATAATCGACCGACCCACTTTGCGACCCGTTCCAAGAGTCTGCCCCGTTTGCGGATCCTATACCTGACAACGAGAAGAAGAAAAAATAACAGTGAATCCAAGATCACATATTTGTCCAACAGAGACAAGATTAAGAGTAAGGTTAGGAACAAAATATGTATCAGGGAGATTGAGATGTGAGGTAGATGCATGTCCAATATGAGAGAAAGGCATATTAGAACCATCTGCAGTGGTTATTGGGGGAAGGGAAGGTACAAGCATTTTGGTGGATAATACAAATATATCGGAAGTCATATGATTACAACAGGCAGAATCAAACAGCCAAGAAGATTTACCTGGAGTGGCAGACAAAGCAATAGAAGAATTGGAAGAAATAACCTGTTTAACTATGGCTTCAAGATCACTCATACTGAAGCTAGTAGAGTTCTCAAAGGTAACAACTGCAACAGAGGAAGAACCAGATCCAGAGGTATTGCCTTAGACTTGGTAGGGCCACCCTTTAATTTTGGTGGACGTACAAGACAATTTTCAATGATATGTCCAACATTGTGACAATATCTGCACTCAATGGTAGGACAAGAGAAAAAGTATGACCTGTTTGATGGCAATTCTTACAGTATTTTGATCCTGATCTGAATTGTTGTGGCTTAGAGAAAGTGATAGCAAAAGCAACATCAGTTGAAGAAGTCTTATCTAGTCCAAGACTGGTTTCCTCGAAGAGAATTTCTTGGATGGCAGTATCAAATGATGGAAGTGGATTCCGATGCAGCAGAGAGGCTCTAACAGCTTCATACTCCGGGCGCAACGCCATTAAAACTTGAATGAGATGAAGATGATCTTCACTAATATGAGCTTGAGATAATTGAGTCCAAATAGGTTGAACTTGAGCGAGAAAATCATTCATTGTTTGACCAGGTTCCTGTCGGAGATTATGGAGAGTGGTCCAGAGTTGGTAATTATGTGCAAGTCCAGTGGTTTTATATCGAGTGGCCAAGAAGTCCCAAATCTCCTTTGCAGTATCATAATTAGCAAACTGAATGTGGATGGCTGGAACATAAGTATTATGAAACCAGGTGATGATTTGATGATTTTTGTTGTCCCAATCTTCAAGACGATCTAGGAATTTAGCATCAGTCTCTTCTTTTTCTTTTATGGGCTTGACAATATCTCCGATGACAACGCGCCAAAGTCTGCGACTTATGAGACAACTTTTCATTGCTCGAACCCAAAGATTATAATTGGGTCCATTTAAGATTGTGGTAATAGGCTTAGATATTTCCATCATATATATATAATAATCAGGCAGAGACAAAAGAAACAGAGGATCAGCGCAACAGGTACGTGTACAGAGACAAAAGAAACAAAATCCCAGGTAACAAAGACAACTCTGATACCATGAAAGTTGCAAGACATAAAATGGAGAACGAAGATTGTTTATTGACATTTCAATTGAGGTGTACAAGGGTCTATATATATACAACCTATGATACAAATAAGGAATGAAAATATACAGCAAATGAATGAGAATATGCATTAACAAAAGGAGATAAATTATACACCTATAATGATGATTGACTTATGCAATTATGCTGCCATAATCTCGTGCTTATTGATTCCCACAATCACGTTAACACTGCTAACTGGAAATGCATAAACTTCATTTCCTCAAGCAATGAAACTCTAAAATGTCATATGTTAATGTACTAACAGTCTTGATTAAAAACTAATTTATTTTTAATAATTTTTGCAACCCTCTAATCTACATTTTAAACCTAAAGTTGCATGAACAATCTAAGCAAAAACTAGTCGCTATTGCGCATGCATTTGTCTTGTTGGTAAAATAAAAATCGAGGAAGGATGCCTCTTTGTCACTCTAATTTATTCTCGCTCGTTCAATAAATAAAGACAGTTTGTTTATGCTGAACCAGAACCTTCGATATTGCCTACATTGTTTGTCTTCTGCATAAAACCTCTTTTTTTGTTTGTTTTTTTTGTCCTTTGTTTACACATCCTGAGTTGGACCAAAGCATTCAATTCTTTGAGTCATGCAAAAGGAAGAGTTGGTGTTCTTGTTCTAAAAGCAAATTCTCTGACATGTTTTGAGGGTTGGTGGTGAGAGGCACCATTGATGTTAGTTAATTCTTCAACTGTAGATTTATTAATTATTAGGGTCTGTACTGGAATACAATTGACGTGGAGATGTCACATTTCGTGACCTTGGTTGGATACTTTGTAAAATAGGAAGGCAACTTGTTATAGGGTTTATTCACACTAGTATGTAAAAATAGACTGTATAGTGAAAAATTAAAAGGATTGTCACTGTTTTAATAATAGTGTATATTTGAATGATAAATATGCAATGAATATGTCATTGGCAAATACACCTATTATGATAAATAGGAATTTACATATTATTTTTTTTATCAAATAATAGTAATTAGCATTCACCAAAAACATCATTGTTTTAAGTGACAAAAATTAACTAAAAGTGAATTTGTAATAAAGTGTGGCCTGGACTAGGTTGCCTGGACCATCACTGCCTTCTCATGGAGTGTGCATTTATGATGGATTATGGTTTTTGAGTATGGTTGTGGTATGATGGATTGTGGTTGGTTGGTTTACTTGGGTGTTAGATTTCTAGTGTATCAACAAAATATATTGTATTTTTTAAAAACGTGCCACTATATCTACTTTTTAACTGTGCAATTTATATTTATTATCTATTATTTAATTTATAAAAATCAAATATCGAATAATTTTTAAATTATTCTTTGAAAAAAAGAGAGAAAGAATTAAGATAAAGCTTTATTGTCTTCAGAATGTCATAGAATTTGGGGTAGAAACTCCAACCGTCATATTTATTTTTAGTACTCCTTTTGACCATAATCTTTTTAGGACGAAGGGAGTAGATTATAAAAGTAAATTACGAAGTAGATTATAGAGTGAAAAAATGAAGAGTGATGTGTAAAAATATACAAGAAAACAAAAATCATTTCACAAATACGACAACATTTGAAAAACATACTAAAAATAGAAAAATGAAATAAAATATCAAAAAATACAACAGTTTAATTGCGTGTTGACAATACTGTCAAACTGTAGACTGTGTTTTGATCAAACTATTTAAATCAATGACAAAGAGTACAATTGGAGTACATGTAGAGTACAACTAAAGTACAAAG
>CAODLS012035060.1:0-11056 GCA_948243855.1 Flueggea neowawraea
AGAGACGTGTAGGAATGTTGGGAAACTAATGAGAGGCAGAGAGAATCGATCCCAAAGCGAGAGAGAGTGAAAAATGCAAATGACGGACGAAATGGTCGGGGTTCGGATATATATAGAAATTAGAGGCTCACGTACGTGAATATAAGGTTAAAGTACGTTAGGAGGACCTCATGTATGTTAGGATCAAAGTCACGTACGTTAATGAGTCAAAAATCTGTTCTGGAACTGAAAATCTTGACCTCACATACGTCACCTCTAAATCTCACGTACGTGAATCATCCTAGAAACCCAGCTCACGTATGTTACACATATTTCTCACGTACGTGAGTTCTGCCTGCCTTACATACGTTAGGCTTATCCTTACATACGTAAGATACTTTGTTTCTTCCTTCTTGACTTCTCTTGCTACCGAACTCGTCCTGAATCATTTCCAACACTTAACGACATCCAACCTAACATGATTTCATCATAAACATCAAATACATCCACTGGTATTCCAAAAGTCCTCAGTGCCACACTCAAAAACTACATGGATCATAATTGAAAAGTACGGGATATTACACTTTAATCATCTAAATATTAAAAGAAATTATCGGTTATCAAACATTTGGCTTTGTATGATTGAAATATTATATTTAGAGAGCCGAAAATGGTGGACTCAAAATACAAAAAAAGAGATAAAAAAGGAACGATAAAGTCTTTCTTGCCTCTCATGCTCTTATGAGAATTTCATATTTCAATCACTTCACGTCAATTTCAACTTCATTGAATACAAATTTTATATTTATTCAACTCATTTTGGTGGAGGTTTAATTCCTTTAGAAGTTTTTTTTAGCTTTCCGTCTTTTTCTGAATTCATGTATGTATTTTGTTAGAAGAAAAATTGTAATTTAATCATGTAATTTTGAAAAGTCTATTTTTTTGGCTCAGTTATTTTTGTATCTAAAATTGAGAATAAAAATAAATTTTAGAGTTTTAAATTGATTGATTTAAGACAGATGATGAAAAATAAAAACATAGTGACTTCGTAATTTTACAATTGATCTATTTAATTGTATGATAATAATTGATTATTTAATATCATTGTTAATTTAACCACAAATAGTTTCTTAACATTTAAACCCACAACTAATTTAAATATCAATCTAAATTTTGCAATATGATCATCTAAATTATTTAAAATATATGATCTATTATTATTTAATTATTATTTCTTGAAATTATTTTGAAGTTTTACCGAGAATATTGTAATTTTCCGTGCGTAGTACGGGAACTATGCTAGTTTTTGTAATTGAGAGGGATCCACTTACACTAGGTGTAAGTTTTTTCAACATACATCAAATCCTCACCATTGATTTTTTAAGATCTAATGACCCATAATTATCACATATATGGCCCACTTTTGTCAACATTTAATGATCATGATATTCAAAAGAATGGATGGTGAAGATTTTGTGTAAGTTGAAAAAACTTACACCTAGTGTAAGTGGATACTTCCCCATTTTTAATTATGAAAAACTATATGTAAAGTATTTGTTTGGAGTATTTTTTTAAAAAAAAAAATTAGTTTGATTATATGAATGATAGTATGAATTTGACTAACGAATCTTTTACATAGCAAAAAAAAAATCTTTCACATTATAGGAGACCTAAAGGGTATGCCCTTTCTACTTCTTTTTCTAAAACGACAAGAAGACTTGTTAATTTGTTGCTCATCGCCACCACCGCCACCACCATCATCATCATTTGTTGATTTGGAATCCTCTTTCAGACCTATCCTTTACCCCCATATCCTCCATTACTGGAATCTTTCCTATGTTGTTATCACATTCCACTCCTATCTGTAACAATACCATAACATTGTAATCAAATGAAACCAAGTTTATATTTCAATACGATAAGTCATTGGTCTTAGCAACATAGGATCAAGAGTTCAATTTCCAAAGTGAGAAATTAAAATGACTTATTAAAAAAAAGTAAAAAGAAAACAATAATAAGGGTTAGAAGTATCTGAGCAATTTTGTTACATGTTTGCATCTTATAGAGCAAAACCGAAAAGATGGAAGCAATTTGTTACATGTTTCGCACTTGAAAACATTGGTACAATTATTGGCATGGTAATTGTTCCTCTCCTTTGCTTCTAATAAAAACAACATTATGTTTATTAATAGTAAAATGTCTGATATCAGATATATCCATCAAACTCTCTGTGAAGTCTACGTCAACTCTTATATCTCTTGAATCTGTGAGAACCTACAACAAAAAATAAATTTGATGAGTTACTTAGGTTATCATCAATGGTTTAGACTCTTTTGGTCTGATCCATTGCCACATTAACATTTTATTAAACTCTTTCTCATTAAACAATTTCAATCTAATAGTTTAGACTATTATTGGACCCTATTTTGGACCCACTATCACTTTTGTAATACCCCGTCCCTTTCGGTGAATCTCTCTGTAGCTTTTTGTTCAATTTCGACAAGGCCTTTGTTGAACCCCGTTCAATGATTGAACTTTGTTTGATGTCAATTTGAACCTCGATGTCCGAGATGATGTTCTGATGTTTAAGATTGTCCAACGATGATGATTTGCAAGTTTGGGGTGTTAGAGACTTGTTAGAAGTGGGAAATTTTGCATGAAATGCGTCCAGGAGGCCGTCTACACGGGTATACTGAGTACAACGCACGTTGATCATCTTCTAGGTTTGAACCAGGAGCTTGAGAGGCCGTCAACACACGTTATGCACTCTGTAAAGCACATTGAAGACGTGTAAAGCGCATTGATGCTTTGCAACACACGTTATTGATCATTTTTCTACTGAAATTTGGTGAAACTCTGCGTTTTGACATGAGGTTTTATAAATACCTCTCCCCGAACCCTTTCGTCTATCTCTGCCATTTTTCACTCTCTCTCACTCTCAATCCATATGTGGACGTCTCCCATTATTCCTCATTCATTCCTAATCATCTCTGTAGGTAAGATCATGCTTCTAATCCCTTCTTTTCATTAATTTCATGCATTAATCTCAGAATTTGCATTTAGGCCGAATTTGAAATGGGTTTCAATTTTTGGATGATTCTTAATGATATGATGTTATAGGATTCTATAATAGGCTAGAGGGAACTTGAATGAACATGATTTAATCATTGAATCATGAGAATTGATGAGTTCTTGAATGTGCTAGGATTAGATTCGGACTTTTGTTAAAAATTTGAGATTTTGAGTTATTTTTTAGAAACCAATTATATATTTGAGTTCCTGAGGTTGAATAGGACCAATGTAGGTGATTAGATTCGATTTTCTATCAGTTGAATCGGATTTAAGGACTATTTGTGTAATTTGTCATTTGAGGACCAAATGTGATATTTGTCATTTAGGAACTAGAATATAATTTTACATATGTTTGAGGATTAATTTAGATATTTTGAGAGTCCATGAGGAATAATATGTTATTTTGGAGAGTTGAGACCAAAATATTAAGTTGGGATATTTTGAGGACTAGTTGGTAATTTTCCAAAGTCCTGGGACCAAAGTGTAATTTTATACCGAAGTGTTTGTTTGAGCATTTAGGTTTGCATATGCGTTGGCACGTGTTTTGGTACAACCACAGTACCATATGTTGATTTGTTTCTGAAATGTCTATTTCAGCTTTGCTTGGTTTCCGAGGAGATCAGTCATTCATTGGTGGACCATGCTCTGAATTATTTACTCAGCATCCAGGTGAGTGTGGTAGCACCTTCAGACACATAGGATGTGTCATCTGAACTCTGTATATGTTTTTGTTGTGTTGACCTTGGTATGTAATTTGGAATAATTAAAGGATTGAAAATCCTAAAAATCTGCTATCCGTGAAAATCTTTGTTGTGGAAACTCAATTTTCTCTAGAAATGATTTTGTTTTCTATAATAAATATTATGTTTAATATTTATTATGACGTCTTCAACGAACACTCTGTTTGGGGATTTTGAGAATATATTCTGGTGCGAATATTTTATTTGAAATAAGTATTTTGTTTTTGAAGACTAAATATATTTTGCAATAAATATTTCGTCTGGATTTGAGTGTGATTTTGGTGGAAAATCCGTCTACTCTGTATGTTGTGTTTGAATAATTTGAATGTTTCGAATGTAAATATTTTTGCAATGTTTTTGGCAAACATTTTGATTTGAGACACCCCGCTACGAAGTAGTATAGCTATGATACACCGATGATGTATCATTTGCCTAAATGGATAATACTATGTGCTTAAGTGGCATATACTTGCCTTAGTGGTCATACCATGGTGCTTGAGTGGCTAATATTAACCTAAGTGGCTATTACCGAGTTCGGTTAACTTAACGCATATGATCTCTAGTCCCTCTCTGAAAATATTATCCCGGTAATTGTCTGATGTCTGCCTTGTATGCAAAGGATTGCAAAGTGGATTTTTGAGCTAAATTATCTATATATACTAGTGTATATGTATATGATAGTATTTGGATATATACGTGCATGTGATAGTTTTCTAAAATATTTTCAAAACCCTTTTAAGGAGCCTGAGCCGTTATGATGTGTTATCCACTCACTAGGGATTCTTACGCTTTCTATTTTTCGTGTTTTTGTTTACTTCATGTCACGACTCGAGTCGGGCCGGTGACCAGCTTACAAGGTGAATTGTCTATAGAAACCCAACTCATCTCGCACAAGCCTTGGAGATACATATATTCTATCCAAACAATCATTTATCAAAACGTTTATTTACTAAAATACGATATATAAGAAAATAGTATAAATATAATACTATCAAAATAAATATGAAACCATTATAGAAAAATCAATATCCAAAATACAAAAGTATAGCTCAGTATCCCTACAACAACCCGGTATGGAACTCTAATAGTAAAATACAAAAGTAGAGCTCGAACGAGGACACTCACTGAATAACAAGGGATGCCTCATTGGTGACAAGGTGTCATACAGATGCTGAGCGTCAAAATATATCTGTAAGATAGGAAAAGAAGACAGAAATAAAATGGGGCTCAGGACCCAGTGAGGAAATAGCACTCCAGATTGCCTCATATGTGCCTCACAAAGACAGTTTTGAAAACCATTCAAAAGATACCGCAAACGTATATACTGATATAATATGTATACACACTACATATGTAATAGCTTTCAAAAAATGTTTTATCAAAATGTTCACATCTAGAGCAGACAACATCATTCAGACAATATCAGAATATATATATATATATATATATATATAACAGAGCCAGAGTATGAGACTAAAGCAAACTGATCAAAATAGTATTGCAGACTTCGCCACCAGACTTAACAGATCATGTATCTGACCGGATACACGGTCACTCTTTTACCCCGGTAACTAGGGCATTGACAGAGCATTGATATGTCAAAGGTTACTGCCCCGTAACTAGGTGTCTCAAGTCTCAGAGTAAATATATTATATACCATAATATAACAGACATTCATGCAGAACATATTTCCATATTTTCAGAAAACATATATATATATACACCAATATATATATTAGCAGAGTAAAAACGTTGGTTATTACAAACCACATAAGTCTGATTAATAATTAGCCAAATAATTATTAGTCAGATTTCATGTCATATCCCGACACAACAAAAATTATATAAGTAGGAAGACACAGCCTATGTGTCTGAAGCTGTCATTTCACTCACTTGGAATCCGAAGTAAAGGACCTAGTCAGGCACCACTGGTAGGTGGCTGGTCGTGCTGGCAGGAACAGGAAGCTGTAACATATACATACATAACAGATATCAGAAAAATGATGTTGGTATTGTGGCGGTGCCGAATGTATGATATGCATATACAGATACTGACCCCCGAGGTCACTGAAAGTCTAACTCGAAAGAGAATCTATCACTCTCGACACAAAACTCGGAATCTAGGCAAAATTACCGTTAGGTCCCCTAACTTTTATAAAATTACCATTTAATCCCCGAGACTTGGCAAATCACAACTTAGTCCTCGACTTTTCCAAAATTTACAAATCTAAACTCCAACTTTCCAAAATTACGAATTTGTCCAAAATTCTCCAAAATTATAGATTTGGAGTTCAACTTTCTAAAATTACAAAATTAAAAAAAACTTTTCAAAAATTACAAAAATACAGAAATCCCAATTCAAGAATAAAAATCGAAATCAATCATCCACATTGGTCAATCTCAACCTCATGAGTAAAGATCTATAACCAAATCCAAGAAATAAACTCCATATTTCCCAAAATCAAGCAAAATCTGAACCTAACCCTAGCCAAATCAAAACGACATCAAATATGTTGATTCAAAGCTCAAATCATGTTCATTTAACCCCGATATAGTCTAATCTAACAACCCTAAGCATCCAACAACTCAGAATCTCCAGAAAATTTGAACCCTAGAGATTTGGCCCAAAATGGAAAAATGCTAGATTTAAGAGAAAAATGAGTAAATGAAAGGAATGTGGAGTCAATCTTACCTCAACAGATGCCTAGGAGAGATGGGCAAACACCAGAGAAGTGATTCAGACAAGTTTGGAGGATTTTGGTAAGAAAATGGGTGAGAGCTGAATAGAGGCGGAAGAGGTGAATGAAGGGTATACATAGACAGAAGGCATCTACATGCGTTGCACGTTCTACAATGAACGTTGTAGACGTTCAATGTGCATTCTACCCCAAGCAACGTGCATTGTCGACATGGACAAAATACCTCTCAAACCTAAATTCAAAACCCTCAAACCCAGACGATGATCAACACGTGGTACACACATACAACGAGCGTTACACGCATCAACACGCATTAAAGATTCACCGCTTGCACATACGGGGAATTGAATGGTCCTTTAACCCAACAAGCGATCAACGTGCATAGTAGGTCTACAACCTGCGTTGTAAGCCTTCAGGCTGATCCAAACATATAAAACTCCCACTCTAAGGCAATCCCAACCTATGATCATCTACACCAACATCCCTAAGACCAATCAAAAACCTAAACTCAACAGAGTAGTGTACGAACTTACTCTGGGCATTCCGATCCACCAAAATATTAATGGAATGCTACAAAACTCCTATCGAAATAGGCGGGGTATTACACTTCACTTTTCAGGTGATCTTGATATCAATCGTTTGATTCTTCTGCGTTCAGTGAGTGCCCTATTTTTGGGCCGATTTTATGTTATGTTAGTTGTTCCACACCGATTAGTGGGTTATGCCTTTGTAACTGATAAATATTATTTAACGGTTTCATTTAAATTACTTATTTAGTATTTGGTATTATAACTATGTTTTAATATTCGAGATATTACTTTTTCTAAAACTTAATATATGTATAACGTTTTAATATGATTAATAAGCCGACAAATAATATGAATTTGGGTAGATGTATGATCTTTGAGGCTTGTGCGAGATAGGTCGGCTTTTACAGACGGTTCGCCTTGTACGCCAGTCATTGTCTTGAATTTGGGTCGTGACAACTTTACTTTTCACTAAATCTCTCTTCCTCAAAATCAATAAAAGTTAAAAAAAAAACTTATTGAATGGTCCAAAGCAGTTTGAACTTTGGACTGTCTAATATAATTAGTTCTTCCATTAATGGTCCAATGGAGATATTGGACTCTTCATTGGACCACTAACGGGGAGATTGGACTCATCATTAGACCACAAATGGGGATGCCCTTAGATTAACAATATTATCCACTTGGATGAATTATTTTTTGAAAATTGGAGTTTAAATCCTATAAAAAAACACTTATTTGAATGAGAGAAATCATTATGGAGGTAATAAAATAAACTAAAACTAAATACTTACTCTTAGTTATTTGTGGTGATCATGTTGATCAATGCAATTAACACAACATACTAATTGACAATCAAGACAGAGGTTGGTACAATATTTTTCATCATTCGTCCAATTAAAATATTATGTCATGCATGACTTGTAAAATTTGGCTCTGAATAACACTGGAAATTATAAGGCAGTTGCTCTGCAATATCACCTTAATCTATCTACTCCTTCAATCTAAAGAGAAAAAAAAAGTTGAATTCTAGTTTTTATATCGTATCTAGAGATTTATGGGAATCCATGCTTTACCACATGTGATGAGCTCTAATTAAGCACACCTTCATTTCTGTCCACATGTTTTGAATGCCTTACGCATAACATATTTGTTTTTTTAGTTATTTATGACTGCTAAATAATCAAATGAATGATCTTAAGTTGCATGGACTATAGTCCTGCTCAGGTTCAGTTATAAAAAATCATTATATTATGAAAACTCTATTAGACATAAACAAATATATAGTTTGTCAGTTAAATTATGTTTCTAATTTGTTAATTGTTCTCGTAAATTTTCTCATGCAGGTTGGCCCTTCAGTAGCCTCTGATGCAGCAAGCATGAATGAGCTGAGGAAATGGAACGAACAACATGGAGAAGACAGAAGCAGGAAAAATCACCTTTCGATTTCTAAAACTGACACAACGATGATATGGCATTATTAATTTACTTTTCCGAGAAGGGGAGACGAAGATTCTATCATAGGCACGACAAATGTCTATCGGTTATAACTCCCATGTTGTCATCGTGTTCTGCTGGATCAAGAACGATGCAGATGCAATCTCTTCTGAATGAGGAAAATGTTAACATAATGAAGCATCATTTTCAATTTAAGTTAGAAGTGTATTAATGTATATTAGCAAAAAATTACACATTTTTTTTACATTTTAGAATCATAATTAGTACCGAGTAGCTTTAGATCTTGGTCCTATTTTTTCCTGCCTCTGTTAATGGGCCTCGACAAAAAATAATCTAATTTAGCTCCTTTTACAGAAAACAAATTGGTTTAAATAGGTAAGTCTTGAGTTGTAGCTTTCATTTATTCGTTTATGGAGTTATAAGTTGGCTTTCCAAAGCATCGCAAAATTTACATGTCTTTAGCAGTCATTTCAGTAGTTGAGTCAAGACGAAGTGTTTCAGCTGAATTTTTGTTCAAAACTTTTTATTGTCTGCTTACCAGAGATCGATTAAACCAGCTCTAGGCTACCGGGTGTGTTGCCACCAGAGATGCCCATTTTTTTTTGTTTTTGCTGCCATTTATTTGAGCTTGAACTCCTTGATTTTAACTTCTTGATTTCAAAGGTTTTTTTCTTTTGAAATGTGAAACTATTATGTTTCACATTTCTGTTCACTCTCTCTCTCTCTCTCACTCTAACAAACTTAACTTGAAGGATCCATAATGACAAACATAGCTTGAAAGATGCATTAATTGTCCAACCTAATGGATAAACAAGTGGAGAAACTGTTGAACAAAGAAGAAAATGAAAAAGCTTGAAGGGTTAGGAAAGGCATCACAAAGAGTTGAGAGGTCTAGAAGAGAGGTTGTTGAGATTGAAAAAAGGGATCTCTAGGCTATATTTGAGAAATTACATTAATCACTCAATATTTTATAAAAATATTTTATTGATTTGATTGGGAATTATTAATGATGGATAGTTTGTTGTACTTTATGTGTTGGTTATTTAATTGTCTAAAGTTGTCAATGACTATTTCATCAAAGGATACTCTTTAATCGATGTATGAATTTTGAAGCTCATTCCCTTTCTCTTAAAAGTGATTTCTTTATAGGCATAAGCATATAAATATATATGGTGTGAATATGTGCAAAAGAAAATATTAATATATGCATGGAAAATTCAAAGTCAATCTCTATCGCATGTTGAATTATATATGCATCAACCAATTTTCACCAATGTATAGATGTATGTTGTTGTTTCAAGAGTTAAAAGCAAATCTAGGTTGTAGATTTTAATATGTGACAAAGAAGACAATTCTTCAAACTATTCTCAAAATGTTGTGTACAAAGAAGCCTTCCAAAATTTAATATAAGATTTTTTTTATAATTATAAGATCTTTATATTCACATAAATTTTATGTTTTTTTATTTCAACCAACTTTTTATTATAATCTTGAATATTTATAAGAAAATAAAAACAAACTCATAATATCCAGGACAACATCTGGGTCTGACACTAGTTATTCAAAATATTTATAAACATAACAATAAAGTGCAACACACTTGTGCACAAACCTAGTATATATAAAAGTTAAGGAGATTTCTCCAGCTTTTACCAAGTGACTTATTCTCTTATTGAGACTTGGTTTTTTATTTCTCTTTTAAGTAATTTTGAGTTGTTAACGAATATGTTTGAATCCTCTATACATTATATTCAATTATTTTTTTAGATTGCCTTAGGGACTATCTGTCACGACCCTTTTTTCGGACGATGACCGGCATACAAGACAAACCGTCTATGGGAGTCCGACCTGTCTCGCACAAGCCTCAAAGATTAGAACATGCTATCCAAAACGTTTGATTATAATTTAAAAATGTTTAACGAAAATATTTATCATTTAAAACATAAGTAGCAAAAATAAATACCATAAATCAACTAATCAATAAATCCAAAAGTATCTCATAAGTATAAAATATTAGATACAAATGGCAAACCCGTAACCCTACAGCATCTCGGTGCGGAGCTCTAACAAAACAAAAGGAGATCCCGGACAAAATGGCATCACTAACCAATAGACGCCTCACTGGTAATCAAGATGCAGAACGATTGCCGAAGCCAAAATCTGTGAACCTGTGATAGAGGAATCAAAGTAAACAGAGAAATAAAGGGGGGTCACGACCCAATGAGGAATAACACTCCAGACCGCCTCATACGTGCATCACAAAGACTGTTTTGAAAACCGTTCAAAACTACCACATGAAATATAGTAGGATAAGTATATAAATAAATATAAATACACGCTAACACATCGTAGCATTCAAAATCAGTTTCCAAAACATTCGCAAACAAAGCAAACAACAGGCACAAAAACTTGTCAAATCGGTTTTAGAGTCAAAACATATATCGTACATATGGGACCATATCAAAGGTGTGCATCCGGCACTAACAAAGGTGATGTGGACTCTGACACTGATCACTAGAAAATCATGTGTTGAATCAGAACACATGGCTACCGGCATCCCTGGTAGTTGTGATTTCTCAAA